>CM047816.1:16215637-16513754 GCA_026214975.1 Gentiana macrophylla | reverse complement strand
TAAAATGAATCAGACACCCTATTTTACATGATATGGTAGATATAAAGAAAAAATTTACAGAATCTGAATAAATATGTAGTTTACAATAAAAGAAAAAATAGAGTATATGTTGCAGTACTATTTTTCCTGTGTAAATATCTAAAATTGAGTTTTTAAACGATTTACAATATATACTATAAGACAATTTCTACAAGATTTATAACTTAAAGAACAAAAAAAACGAACGCTGCTTAATTTTTTTCTCTTTTATCCCTCATTTTTAAACACGCATCTTTTAATCTGTATCTCCAAACGTGTTGAAAAATTGACCTTTTTTTTTTTTTGGTGTTCTTTGGTTTAAAACTTGGTTCGATACTATTACATCATTTTTCGTGATATTCGGTCAGTGAATTTTGAAAAACAATGAATTTTGATAGTGAATCTCGAATTTTCGGAAATTACGATAGGATATGGTCATTGTGTCTTGAAATAACGAGTCTGAAAAAATTAAAAAAAAGTAATGTGTGAAAAAATTATCAATTTTGAAATTGTAGAAATGAGAGATTTAAGTATTTAAAAAATGATGGATGGATTTCTAAAAATAAATGATGGATGGAGGAAAAAAATTATGTATTATCCATTTTCTTTCTCACCACATATGATATGCAGCAACAGTCTTTTTTTTCATTATTTTGTTTTTATATAAAACTTTTGAAAATATGTCTTATTCACTAATTTAGAATTTATTTATGTAATCCTCCTAGTTCAGTCTTTTTTTCCATTCTATATAAATGGTTCCGTTCAAGTGTGCTAATTTTAGAATGGTCGTAGTAAAAGTATAACTTGAAATTTCATTAGTAAGAAACTAATATAAGATGATGGACCTTCTTTTTGTGAAATATATTTGACTATAAAATTAAACCAATGTGTTTCTACAGCATCGTTTCTATGGAGAATCAGTCCCATTTAATTCATCGAGAAGGCCATGAACAACGCTACCATTCGAGGCTCTTTTAACTCGGCTCAAGCTCTGTGCAGACATTCAGAGTTATTGTTATATGTGAAGGAAAATACGGTTCCCCATATTCTCCGATTATTGCATTTGGAGGTTCTTATGGAGGAAGTAAAATTGTAACACTATAAATTGTTCACCTATATATATATATATATATATATATATATATATATATATATATATATATATATATATATATATATATATATATATATATATATATATATATATATCATGTTTTAATGACATGACAATACATCAAAATCTATTTATTTATTTTATTATTATTATTATTATTATTATTATTATTATTATTATTATTATTATTATTATTATTTATGGATTATTGCAGTGCTGGCTACATGGTTCAGGCTAAAATATCCACATATTATTTATGGAGCAGTAGCCTCATCGGCTCCCATTCTTTATTTTGACAATATTACCCCTGACGACGGTTATTATTCGATAGTATCCAATAATTTTAAGGTACAAATATAATATTATTATTATTTTAACATGATTTATTTTATGTTTAATTAGTAACTAATAAATGGTTTTGAATGCTCTCAGAAAAAAAAAATGGTTTGAATTATTTTGTTTTACAGGTTACAAGTGAAAATTGTTATAACACATTAAAAAACTCGTGGTCAGAAATTGAAAAAATTGGTTCTCAACCAGATGGCCTCTCAATATTAGCACAGAGATTCAATACTTGCACGTATGTTATTATCATTGTTAGTCAAGTTCGAAATGTGAATTATATGTTTAAAATACGACTGTGTATATTTTTTTTTATTTCCATAAAAAATACGGTTAAAAAAATCCACTTTCATGTTTCTTATTTTCCTCATCTACTTGTACTTTGTTCATACCATCCTAAAAATAATGGGTTAATTCATAAAATGTAATTGATCATTTGGATACATACAGTAATATATTATATAATTACAAACTAGTTATTGAAATAGAGAAAGTGCACAATACAAT
The DNA here is from genome assembly GCA_026214975.1 of Gentiana macrophylla. Classification (NCBI taxonomy): domain Eukaryota; kingdom Viridiplantae; phylum Streptophyta; class Magnoliopsida; order Gentianales; family Gentianaceae; genus Gentiana; species Gentiana macrophylla. The sequence continues at coordinate 16,511,773 of CM047816.1, read as the reverse complement.
CATCAATAAATCCCCGCATATATTTTTGTTTATAAGAATGTTACTACGTACTGTAATGAAATATCAGTATTAGCATACACAAACAAAATATCTCAAAGCGTCACGGAAAAATGACGCTTAGATATTTTAATATACTTTGTTATGTCCAGTGTTGTTGCTATTTTTAAGTAACATCCTCATGATGTCCTATTACGTTTTATTACACTTATTATGTCTAACATATCGTTGTGACAGTAATATAGACTCTCTTGTTATTGTATTTTCTTAGCATTAATTACAGTCATCATCGATCATTATAGATAACTAGAGAGTTTAATTATTTTGGAGACCTTTGAATGCAACTTCGACCTAGAGGGCGTTTTAAGTTCTACATATACCGGAGCAGGCGTTACAATAATCCATCGAGATAAGCCTATCGCGCCGCCTTTGTTCGGCCATCAACAACGCATAACAAAAGAAGGAAGCGATACTCTTTGGGATAATTGCGGTGCACCTTTATCTGGCGCTATATCCAATCAAAACATGACATGTGTTAAAATTTATCCCGATGATCCTAACGCTTCATTTCTTGATGGATGGAATTGGCAAGTAAGTACAAGCATCATGAATTTTGTTAAAACATATAAAATTTTAATTATCACATCTCCTAATCACCTTAAGTTTTGGAGAAATTGTAATTCAACATATATTTACAAAATTTGCATTTCACTATCACTAATATTGTAAAGGTGTTTTTAAATCGATTTATTATGATAATTTTGTTGTGTAACAAGTTTTTTGGACAAAATGAGAATTTTAATATAATATATTATAAGAGACGATGAAATTCAAACTATGGTTGCTAGTGTAATTATCTTCACCACCCTCAAGTTGATCACGGAAGAACTTATATCAATTAATTTGTCATACACCATAATATAATAAATAATGTAAAGCGTCACGGTTATTATTATTATTTTTCTTTTTGTTGAGAAAGTGTAAGTGTAAGTGTAAGTTGTGTCACTTTATTTTGATAATTTGTCATAGAATTATCACTGCTCTTTAATTATTACTATTCTAGGCTAACAAATTTACACCAAGAATATATGCAGTAGGATCCTCTAAAGTAATAGTCTTTAGTGATCTCTCGTTATTAGACGTTATAAAAACGGCGTAGTATTGAAAAATAAAATCTACGGCTATAATATTTTAACATTTTGAGTGTGAACACGTGAAATTGTTGTTGTATTGGAGTACCGTTGTTCAGGAGAGTTTAATTATCTTGGTCATTGAAAAGCCATTGTATTTCCTTTTTTAAGTTTTCAGCAATAAAATTACCTACTGTTCCATATAAAAAGATAATAATTATCTAGAATATATAGAAAGATGAAAAAAAGAATCTTTTAAGAAATGTTTCGTCTTTTTTTTTCACGCTAATTCTAGAAATCCACGAAAATATATTTCGGTTGTAAATATATATGTACATATTCTTACAAGATATTGTATTTGTAGACTTGCACTGAAATGGTGATCCCACTAGGCATTGACGAAGATACAATGTTCCAATACTATCCTTTTAATATGACACAATATAACGATTACTGCAAGACCACATATGGTATCATACCTCGAACTCATTGGGTTACAACCTACTATGGCGGCCAGGTATCTATATCTATATTTCTCTAAATCTAAGTTGATTCGTTTTCGATAAAACTACTGCATAAATTTCATACTCTAGACACAGCAAAAACCGTTGAAATATTCTCTTCTCATTTTCAGATTGCGATATTTTTATTGGGCCAATTATTGAAAAGGGCGATATTGACAATTAATTAAAAAAGGCGTCCAAAACAATGACTTAGTTATAAGAATGAAAAATTAGGTAGATAGACACAAATACCCTTAATGAAGATAGAAATAAAAAAAATTAAAAAAAGAGGAACAGGCGGCTTAAAGCATTAATGCTGTTGCTAATTTTATTTTATTTTTTTATTTATTTCATGGACGCTGGAAGTTTGTTTTTTATTTATTTATTTATTTTATTTTTTTTTTAAGAGCAGGCGATGAAATATGTTTTTTTTTTTTTGGTTTTTTTTATTTTTACCGTTGCATCGACCACCGTGACGTATTGACCATCCCGGATGTAGTGATCACCGCGATGCTGTGACAAGCACATTTGTAACGATTTATGCAGTGACATTTGATTTTTACTCATCGGATTTGGACCTATCGGGAGCGATGATCACCGGATGCGATGATATTTGATGAAGCAACACCGTGATGACATTTGATATTTTTCCGACTTAATTTCATAAAATCGATTTTTTTTCTTCATAAAATCGATTTTTTTTCTTCATAAAATCGACTTCAAATGGTTATATCTTTTGATATAAAACTACGATCAACATAAATCTTTCACCTTAATTCATATTTTTATGCAGTGACATCGGCAATCATATATGCAGTGATATCAACATTTTATGCAGTGACATCGGCAATCAAAATGCAGTGACATCAATGTCACTCCATCAATTTTATTCCAAATCATACACAAAGATCCACAAACAAGCACTACCACAAAAACAATGCCCAAACATCATGGGGCCAAAAAACCAAAATACATTCATAAAAGAAATCATCATAAAAATCATTTAGGTTTTTCCATTTTTAAACAACTTGCTCTACAAAACGGAACCATCGTCCAAAGTCAAGTACCACTCAAAACAAAGCACCAATAGTAACTGAAAGCGACATCATTACTTGGAATAAAAACAGATGCATCATCGGTTTCATCACCAAATGAAATAGCAGGCGATTCAAGGGGAGGTAATAGCAGCTGGCCGGGTAAAGCAACAGGTAAAGCATCATAAAAAGGAACATCATCACTTTATCTAAACACACAAAGCGGGTTTAACATTACGTCGGAAGAAACATGAGAAGTTGAAGTAGCATTCCCAAAAACAGCCATAACCAAAACAACATCTGGGGTCAAAATGTAAGTAAAAGCAAAGAAGCAGTGTATCATTAGTCACCTATCTAGCAATTAATGATGTGATCATTACACCAGGTGTATCACCTATATGCTCTTGTATAATGATAAAAAACGACACCTATTTAGCACATCTAGCAAGTGATAAAAAAAAACACATATAGGTGTGTTATGATAGCAACACCTATTTTTTATCACTATACAACACCTATTTAGCACATCTAGCAAGTAAAACAAAGAAATGGTGTATCACTAGTCAAAGACTCAAAGAATAGCTACAAAAAAAAAGTCCCAAACACAACTACAAAGCCATATAACTCCAAACCAATCATTAAATGATGACAAAACCACTGGAAGCTAAAGAAATAAACACCACTAAGAAAAACACCTAAGCAAAGTAAGCAACACAACATCATTGTTGCCAAAAAAGTGTTGCAATAGTATACCCTTTAAAAATCAAAATGCCATCACTTGGTTATGTGCAAAAAGCCATCAACAACACCCAACAACATTGCAAAAAAAAGATCTTGCAATCACAAAGACAAAAATTAGATTATCATTCTCATCCCATTCTCAAAACAAATTTTAATAGCACACTTTAAAGGATCTCAACCTACACCCAAGCGGGAAGATAAATAAAGAGAGGGAGCTTACCAAGCTTCTAAATGAGAGAGATTTTGAGTCCAAAGTAACAGAGCACCAAGCCCATATATGCAGTGACATCGGCAATCATATATGCGTGACATCAACAATTTATGCAGTGACATCGGCAATCAGATATGCAGTGACATCAACATTTTATGCAGTGACATCGGCAATTTATGCAGTGACATCGGCAATCATATATGCGTGACATCAACAATTTATGCAGTGACATCGGCAATCAGATATGCAGTGACATCAACATTTTATGCAGTGACATCGGCATTTTATGCAGTGACATCAACAATTTATGCAGTGACATTGGCATTTTATGCAGTGACATTGCCAAATCATACACAAACCCACCATCAACGTATATCTTAGCTTTCTTTGTTTCAAGGTGATGCATGTTAAACAAATTGATCATTATTACATCATGATCAACGGTGTCAATACATGATGTGACACTCGTTGTGTCACAACGGTTGTGTCCGGATCATTACTCAAAAGAAAGGAAAAAATAAAATATCATCCAAAGCCTTTCATAATCATACCAAAGCATCCAACTTTTATTTCTATTTTCACATTTCGATTACATTAGAATTTAAAAGCTTTCGGCATAAGCAATGGAAAACCATTAAGGTTGGTCCTAAAGCTACTGAAAGCAAAAGCTTATAAAAATGAACTCCAGAAAGCTTGATATACCAAAACATCAGCTAGCAGCAACCAAGTATCATGATAGCCTTCAATCATCCAATGCCTTATAGCACAACTTCAGCAGCTAGAATATTCTATACTTTTGTCCAAAAAAGAATTGACAAGCCAAAATCGCATTTAAAGTCCAAAAAACACCCAAAATAACAGCCATGTGAAACCTTTCCAAGATTATATGCAGCAAACATCCAACTTGTACAACAACCATGCAAATAACCAACAGCAAAGCACCACTTCATCAGCAGCAAAGATATATCCTATACATTAGACCTCAAACACCAAAAAGAAGAGCAGTAGCCACAATATATTGCACCAAAGCAGAAATTATAGAATCCAAAAAAAGAAGGGATGTATTGGAAAAAGAGGATTTGATAAGGTTTAATGGTCCTGAAGATATTACTTTGTATGATAAACATGAAGCACCTGGTGAAGTTATAGGGAAATCTAGTTATGGGACATTGTATAGAAAATGAAACAGCGATGCGATGACATTTACAAATGCAAGGTGACATCCGTCCGCCACCGTTCACCGCAAGTGACAACTCTCTTGAAGCCAGACGGTATTTAGCTAGCTGTAGCTTAGCTTTACTACAACTTAATTTTTTGTGCATTCTGAATGCATTCTGTTCGAGGTTTTTTTTTTGGCTGCTTCAAAAAAAAATTTGCACAAAATTACTAAACATGGAAGATTTTCCACAGCGCTGGTTCTCTTGTAACACCATATAACAACTCAAATACATTTCCGGAGTACAAATTTACTAACCAGTGCTTTGTTTTCATCTTAACCAATGAGCAGATAGTATGAAAATGAGTAAAATTAGTCTAATCATTTTACCAACCATTCCTGATACAGCAAAATTGAATTTTCCAATACTTCACATACCTTGACATCGGCCTCTGTAACTGACTCCCTCACTTGGGTCTCGGCCTGAGCTTCAGCGGAATCACCGTTGCCAGAAGCGAAAACCTCAAATCACCATTTCATAACGTTTAACCCAAATAGACTTTCCGATGCCATGAGGTCGATCGGAGGTAAGGAGGAAGGAATTAGGAATGGCGAGAAGGGTTATAAAAGAGCCAAATCTGAGATCGGAGGTGGAGGTGGAGGTGGAGGTGGAGGTGGAGGTGAGGTGAGGAGAGGAGATGGCTAAAGTCTAAGAAATTGCGGTCAAAGGATAAGAGATTGTAACACGGGTAATTTGGGAAAGTTCAAAAAAAAATGTCCTTATAACTAATGATCTTTTTTGGGTGTCCTAAGTGCCTAATTAAGTCCTAAAACATGTCCTTATAAACAAATAACACTTTTTTATTTTACTCTTTTTTTTTTTTTTTTTTTTTTGCAGGACATAAAACTTGTTCTTCAGAAATTTGCAAGTAATATCATTTTTGCCAACGGTTTAAGTGATCCTTATAGTATTGGAGGGTACGTACGTAATAAAAGGACGGACCCTTTATTACTATTGAAATATTAGACTTTGCCACTATTATTAGTGAACTTGTTCTTTTAATATTTTTTTAAAATTATTTTCGCTGTTTTGTGGCGATGAATGACAGGGTTCTGGAGGACTTATCAGACAGCTTGCTTGCTATCTACACAACCAATGGTCTTTCTTTAATCACTTTGATACTTCGAATATAGATTAAATTTCCCAATCTTGTGTTGATTTAATCTCTCTCTCTATATATATATATATATATATATATATATATATATATATACATATATATATATATATATATATATATATTCAATTATTATTCATACTTTAAAAACAAGTGTGTTTTGATTAGAGTAACAGCAAACGTCTCTCAAAATACAACAATCATACACTCGTTTGATTTTGCACTTGATTGGGAAGGAGGGAACCACTTGTACCTTGTTTTCTCTTCTTGAATGACTTTGATAATATGAATTTTATTCAGATGGAAAGATGAATTTTCTCTGTGTTTTCATTCAGTGTCGTAGAATCATATAGACTTTTATGAGGCATTTCGTTTAGACGTATGTCCCTTCCCTATTGAATAACACTAGATTTTGCGGATAATCTTTGAATGTTCTTTGAAAACTTGATGTTGGATATCATGACCAAGCAAATCTGCATCCAGAACCCAAATTTCGGGCTAACTGACCCATTAACCGTCTCCGGGACACTGAGGGTAGTTTCAGGTTATTCAAGATTAAATCTAATAAGATCCAATAGTGAAAACTGAAAATTTTGCAAGAATACTGAACAATAAATTGCATAAATTAAATAAGGGTGATTGAGCCAAAAGTCCACTTTTAATACAAAATAAATAAACAGAGGACACACTTTTTAGTTGCAATAAGGACAAATAAATTCCGTGTGACCCAAATACCCTTATACTAATGTACGCACCCAACAAACTGATGTTGGTGTGATTGTGATTAAACTAATCTTTGTTTTTAAAACAACCGTAACTTTTGACGTAGAACTCCGATCATCAAAAAATTTCACCAACATTCATGTTTTTTTGCTCTTTATTTTGAGATATCATACGATACACTTCCGATGTAAATTTTGAAAGCCGAAAAAACATTTGTATTAATCGGAGCGCGTTTTCTTATAAGCGACCGTAACTTTAGATTTAGAACACCGATCTTCAAAATTCTTTCACCAAAAGTTCATATTTTTCTCTTCGTTTTGATATCTCATACGATACCTTTTAACGTAGTTATTGAAAGCCGAATTTAATCGCGGCGTTTACACTAACACAATATCGATGAGTACAATAACACGATGATCGGTAACATCATTACCATTACCATTAACTATAGCGATTATTGGGATTAGACAAAAATCATGGGCTCGGCAAGCTTTACAACAATCTGACACCCAATATTACTTTATGGATTAATTAAAACGGAAACAAACTGTAAAATAAAAATCATTTAGACAATAATGTAATCACATTAACACCCAAAAAAACTTGTGTATTTTCAATTAACACATTCAATTGCAATGAAAAAAAATTACAACATATATGTTAAACAACTTTAACATCAACATATATGATTAATTAAGTTACATCAAAGAAAGGATTACTCTTGCCATTTCTCTAAAAAAAAAAAAAAAAAAAAAAAACAACTTAGATCTACGAGTACCAACTAACTAGTAGTATGTAAATGCAACATATGGCTCTTAGGCATGTGATGATCTTGATATTTTCTTGTATACTTGTGATGAAAGGCTAGCATTGCCTCACCATTTTGAATCAACATCCTTCAATCACAGGTCAAAACCACACTGAATGACACATTTTACTAACAATAAATTATGATATTAATAGTATCGATAAAAGCAAATATCGATTACCTCATATAAGGCTCATTTAAGGCTTAATTCAATGGACTACTTCAAGGCACACATATCTGACTCATATAAGGCTCATTTAAGGCTTAATTCAAGGGACACAATATCATATCTGGCTCATATAAAGCACACAGTATCAGTAACATTGTATCACTAACACAGTATCATGCTTCAATAAGTTGAAAATAGTTAACATCATATCCATTACAGCCATGTCAGCAAAAGCCAAGTGGACTCAACATACAACAAATGAATCAATATAATACACAGATCCATTGCAGCTAAAAGGTAATTGATTGAAACATATGCAAGTGAGGAGAAATAAAGTTTATTAGCAAAGCTAAAAGGTAATAACAGCAACCACAACACATATGGATTCAAAGAATAGAATAGATTATATGTAAACTCTCATATGACGAAGAAGTATATATAATGCAGCATCAAAAAAGCCACACTCACAAAAGTTTACACAAGAAGTAAACTATCGTCATACTTATTTTACTTATTTTCCATTCACCCCTCTTCCTTTACCAAATCTTGTTCATTGTGCAAGAAATCGAAATCTAAAACGAAATATAATTAGAGTAATGCCATAAACGAAAAGAGAAGATAATGACAGAAAAGAAAGAAAATGAGAATAAGAGATCGTGAAGTCTATTTATGACGATACACATTAGATTTGATAAACAACATGTTCTAGAATATTAGTATGAATATTTATGACAGTTACAGTAATGCATTAATAATTAGTATGAATAATGCCTTTTTGATACATCTGTCTCACCTGTTTGACTGGTTAATCAAAAATACTTCTTGAAGCTAGGTGGGGTGTCTGTCCCTTTTAAATTTGACTAGTTAAACCAAAAGAAGATGCCCCTCAAAAAAAAAAAAAAAACCAAAAGAAGACGATTGCTAAAACCACTTCTTTGCCCGCCATCTGTTTACATTTCCTATATTCACGTTCCTATATATATAACACCTATCCATCATCACCAACAAAAGAAAGAAAATAATTAAAGTTCAAAGACCTAGTTATCGTGTTAAGATCAAGCGCTTATCCGTCCCAACACCTCCCCCCTTTCAAGTGTTTGGCAATCTGTCCAACACTTGCACAATTTTCATTCAAGAATGTGGGCAATCTCTCCCAACACCCTTTTGAGTGTGAAATGTCTCAACACTTGCACAATTTTATTTTTTTAAATAATGTTCCAACCAGGGTTCGATCTACGCGACCTCTCCGCTCCGATACCATGTTAAAGATCAAACGCTTACTATTCTACTAAAACCAATTGGTGTTAATAAAGGCACTACTTTATTTCCTTATCATTTAATAGTGTGGGCAATATTTCCCAACACCCCCTCAAGTGTGGGCAGTCTGTCCCAGCACTTGCACAATTTGTCATTCAAGAGTATGGGAAATCAGCAACACCCCCTCAAGTCAGCCGGTAGTCTGTCTCGAAGACTTGCACAATTTGTTTTTCATTCAAGAGTGTGGGCAATCTCTCCCGACACCCCCTTAAGTATGGGCAATATATTCCAACACTTGCACAAATTTTTTTTTAAATAATGTTCCAATCAAGGTTCGATCTCAGTAACCTCGGCTTTTGATACCATGTTAAGATCAAGAGCTTACCATTGTACTAAAACCAATTGGTGTCAATAAATCATAATCTGTCCCAACATGTTGTCTCATCTTGTCTGAAAATCCCCATCATCATCCAAATATTTCTTTTTTCCTTGAAAATTGAATGGATGAATTAGTGACTAATTAGAATGATACATACTTGACGATTTGCTACTACGATTGATCTCCGTTGTTGTTTCTCCGGTATTAATATATTATCTCGGAGCGCCCGCTATGGCTTTGACGTCATCTTCTTCTCCTCCATCTTCTTCCTACGGCTCGGCTCGTTTTCTTTCAAACCGAGCCGTCTCTCTAGCAATTAAAGAGGCAAAATTTGGATTAATGTTATTCGATCATGTCGTTGTTGATCAATCGGAAGCATTTTGTCGATTTTCAAGTGCGCCTGGAATGGGCTTGCACCACGCAGTGTTAGGGAGATTTTGCATCATTAAAACAAAGAAAATTTATAAAACCTATACTACCATGCAAAACTACCTCCTAACCGGCCGAATACCGGGTAGTTGCTAGTAAAGTTGGATAAATGCGGGTATCGATCCTCGAGGAATTGGGTACATCGAATCTAACTTATTAATTCTTCTTTATTAACCTAAACCTAAAACTAAAACGCGGAAAAGTAAATCGACAGAGGATTGTTAATCCAAAGCCGTGAAGGATAATTGCGATCAACATAAAATAAATCTAAACTACAACAATAAATCTATCTAACGAACATGATAATGGTGAAGCGATCAAACATGGAACGAACCATAATCCACCATCCCGCAACCCTTAATTTCTTCCTAGATTATCTTATAGTGATTTAATTCAAGTTGTGGTTTCACCTATCAAACGTATGAATTCCTACTTTAAGTAGATGAATTAAGCCTATCAATCTCTATATTTCGATTCTACGGAGATTAACGCATCATAAAATAAACCAAGGTGCAAGATTTACTAGATCTAACAACCTAGACATTCAACCTATCAACTTTCGTTTGATATAGATCAAAACGTCTATTCTTTCCTATGGTGATCTCGCGTTTACACGACTTTAGTCTACGGTAAACATCAATAACAACATCTTTCGATATAAATTGCAATAACAAATAATCATAGAAAGATCTTAACTTGGAATTTAAACTTACAAGATATCCAGAAAAGAAAGTAAAAGCGCTGCTGAAAGATATCCATGGCTGCTCCATGTTTATTCAACCTCAAAACATCATCATGGGTTCAAGAAACGAAGGAAAAACAAACAAAATAAAAGACCTAATCTAACCCGATCACCGAGCACAAGGCTCGGGTGATCGGCTCATAACTCGAAAAGCGGCTCTTTATGCATGTAATTTTCGTATGAAAAATCTGATGTAATTAGGGTTGGAATCGCAGCTGCTTTTATAGAAAAATCAAGTCGGTTGCTACATAGAGGTGCCGACGCCCGCCCGTCATAATGTCGGACGCCCGTTCACTATTTTCAGCAACAGCATCCAAACTTGTAACGCTTATATCTCGGGTCTCGTAAGTCGGAATGGAGTGATTCAAAATCCTGTAGAATCCTCTCTTCAAGACCTACAACTCTTCTCTTGAGGTCCAGAGTCAAATCGGTTGTTATCATATCAAGAACTGCGTCGGAAGTCGAGACTACCCGGAATCCTGATTTCCCAACATTCATCTTGATTGATTTCTTTCCTTATATCTTTCAATCTTCCATAACTTTGATTGATCCTTTCCAATCACGAATTTGGCTCTCTAAAATCCTCTCTTCCATCATCAATGAGTATCTACAACAATAGGAAAACATACCAAAGCGTAACGTATTTCCAAAATAACATAAAATCATCATTTAAGCACATAATTCGTTACGTTTTGCAATTAACCTATTAAAAACACCATTTACTAAATATTTCGATATAAAGCTCGATTTCTATGAAAAACATCCATATATGGGGAATATTGATATAAAATATATCCTTATAAAACGTATAAAATCACCCTTAACAACTCCCCCACACTTAAACCTTGCTCGCCCTCGAGTAAAACAAAACAAGAACATACCATAAAGAATCCACATAACCTGACACGAGATATAGTCAAAATCATGTCAAGCTAGTAGTCAGCAAATCGACCTCACTCGGTGATGTGTGTGCAGAACCTACTAAACTTCCACCGATCCTCTCTTGATATAATACATCAAGCACTAACAGTTATCCGGTCAACTAAACGAAAACTTCATTCTATCTACAGCACTTACCTAACAAAAACTAATTACCAAGAACATAGTAACTAACTCACAACTAAAATCCTTTACTTGGTACCAAGAAAATACCTTTCGGGTCTCTACTGGGTTTAGATCAACTTGACTTAGAATTCCAAAAAAAACGTATATTTTATATTTTATCCTATCGTCGCGTCTCAAAAGTATAACACACTCCCTACATTAGGCGATCACCCCGAGATCACTCAATCCTCATCTGGTCCAAGGTAAACCACACTCCCTAATTGGGGCGTTATCCAAATGGACTCGAGGTGATAGTTACAAACAAAATTCCATAAAGAAATTCTATTCATTTATTATTTATAGATATATATATTTTTATATTTCAAACTCTTTGGAAACTCTCGGTCAAATATTATTTCTAACACATTCAAGACTCTTAAAGTTTTCAAAACACTAAGGTAATCGAGATTCTAACTGTGAGTATAGCACAAGTTCTTAACTTTCATTAATGCTAAATAAGTGTTATCTCAGATCGAGAATTAACTTTCCTTTAACTAACCGGAAACTATTCTATATTTGGCTCTTCATCTAATAGGTTCGTGAAATGAAGTTCAAGTGAGTATCGACTTACTAAACCTATTCTCAGAACATGATATGACTACTGATAACAACTAAAAGTGCCAGATTATAAAACTAGCATGCAATTGAAATGTTACTCGACTAAACAAAATTTTGAAAATTTTGCACTTTTCATAGAAAATTATAATTAATATGAGCAAATGAAAGTAGATACACATAAACCATCCCCTCCCCACACTTAAATTGCAACTTGTCCTCAAGTTGTGCGAATGAAAAGAAAAAGAAAACTTAGCCGATTGTATGCCGAAGGAGCTATTGCGGAGGCGTATCGATCCACTCTCCAAAAATTCCCGGCGAACTCGATGATCGTGGACCATCCATCGGAAAAAGCGATATCATCTAAAACTCACAATAGCTAATGCAAATACCACCACACTTGACAAACATGAAATACCTCGGGGATAGGGGAAGATAACATATAAAGCACAGAAAGGAAGTCTAGAGAATTTTTAGATTAAGCTCATATAAAGATGGACATATACATGGAATATTACAAAATAGTAGGGCTAGGTGCAACTATATGAAAATGCATTACAATGCAATCTACGTGAAAAATCCTAAAAATAAAATAAAAGCGAGGTAGTATTACGAAACCGGCGCTTAACTACACTCAAAAGAAAAATAAACTAGGTGGTATTACGAAAACCGACAAAGGAGTGACCACACTTAAGAAAAATAAAAAAGGAAAAATAGAAAAACAATGCAACTATATGAAATGCATCTAAATGAAATGCATTTAAATGATATGCAAAAAGAAAATAAAATAAAAGAAAGAAAACTAGCCCACTATATGCAACACGACATATATATAAACGTCACCACATAATGACAGTTCACGATAAACGACGATCTTTGTCCTTCGTGCCGACGCGCTTAAGACTTATCGAAAGTGATAGACTTATGAAACCAACGATCATCTATCTAGCAATGTATAACTCATATATGGAGAAAGGGCGTAGCATATGGAAAACCGGCGATAGCTACCCATATGAACTATAAAAACAAAGGAAGCACGTAAGTCTTAAAAGCTTAAAAGATTCATCGGAGCGGTATGTAGCATACGGAACCGACATTAGCTACTAATTAACCATAAGAACGATTATAGCTTACGAGAACCGGCGAGTACTATAACATGCCTAGATGAATCATATATAAGGAATTGATCAATTATCTAACATGGATTCATAGATGGAAAGGTAAAAACATATAAGTTCGTGACATCTATGTAAAAATCAATTAGCCACGAAGCTCGAATGAAAAATCCACATCAAATAAAAGCATTGAAAATAAAATCAAGAAATTTAGAACTGGATCAACCCGGACGAACGTTCACTTAGCGTCGTAATCGGGCGGCCGTTCCACCTTGCGTGACGCTCGTTCGCTTTGAAACTCGACCGGACGGGCGTTCGTAAAGTATAGGCGCTGTCTCGGTCTCTCTAAATCGAATCGAGATTGAAAATATTTGAACGGACGGCGTCCAATACTTCCTAACGCTGCGTTCACTGCAGATGAAGAAGCGGGCGGGCGTCCAATGTAAGCGACGCCGTCCATACAACAAGAATGCATGAGACAGCGGGAAAAACACAAAGAAACCCTAAATACTTATGAACACAACACGGAAACACGATCACAACACACGAAATTATCAAATTAAGCACAGGGGTTAGACTAGGTAACACATAAACATATAAACTTCACGTAAAACAAGTTGAGTAAAAACTTTTGCACATTCTTAACCTTATGGTCATCGAAACACGGCAAAATAAAAACTCTCGATTTGGTAAACGCTACTTTTATTAAAACGAAAAATAAACGTAACAAAATCGAGAAATAACAAGATCGATTCAACATGACACCTATTCCCGGCAACGGCGCCACTTTTGTTGGGGAGATTTTGCATCATTAAAACAAAAGAAAATTTATAAAACCTATACTACCATGCAAAACTACCTCCTAACCGGCCGAATACCGGGTAGTTGCTAGTAAAGTTGGATAAATACAGGTATCGATCCTCGTGGAATTGGGTATTTCGAATCTAACTTATTAATTCTTCTTTATTAACCTAAACCTAAACTAAAACGGAAAAGTAAATCGATGGTGAGGATTGTTAATCCAAAGCCAGGAAGGATAATTGCGATCAACATAAAATAAATCTAAACTACAACAATAAATCTATCTAACGAACATGATAATGATCAAGCGATCAAACATGGAACGAACCATAATCCACCATCCCGCACCCTTAATTTCTTCCCCTAGATTATCTTATAGTGATTTAATTCAAGTTGTGGTTTCACCTATCAAACGTATGAATTCCTACTTTCGTAGATGAATTCGCCTATCAATCTCTATATTTCGATTTACGGAGATTAACGCATCATAAAATAAACCAAGGTGCAAGATTTACTAGATCTAACAACCTAGACATTCAACCTATCAACTTTCGTTTGATATAGATCAAAACGTCTATTCTTTCCTATGGTGATCTCGCGTTTACACCGACTTTCGTCCTACGGTAAACATCAATAACATCATCTTTCGATATAAATTGCAATAACAAATAATCATAGAAAGATCTGAACTTGGAATTTAAACTTACAAGATATCCGAAAAAAGAAAGTAAAAACGCTGCAGAAAGATATCCATGGCTGCTCCATGTTTATTCAACCTCAAAACATCATCATGGGTTCAAGAAACGAAGGAAAAACAAACAAAATAAAAGACCTAATCTAACCCCGATCACCCGAGCACAAGGCTCGGGTGATCGGCCTAACTCCCAGCGGCTGGCCGCCGCATGTAATTTTCGTATGAAAAATCTGATGTAATTAGGGTTGGAATCGCAGCTGCTTTTATAGAAAAATCAAGTCGGTTGCTACAGTAAAGGTGCCGGACGCCCGTCCATAATGTCGGACGCCCGTTCACTATTTTCAGCAACAGCATCCAAACTTGTAACGCTTATATCTCGGGCCTCGTAAGTCGGAATGGAGTGATTCAAAATCCTGTAGAATCCTCTCTTCAAGACCTACAACTCTTCTCTTGAGGTCCAGAGTCAAATCGGTTGTTATCATATCAAGAACTGCGTCGGAAGTCGAGACTACCCGGGATCCTGATTTCCCAACATTCATCTTGATTGATTTCTTTCCTTATATCTTTCAATCTTCCATAACTTTGATTGATCCTTTCCAATCACGAATTTGGCTCTCTAAAATCCTCTCTTCCATCATCAATGAGTATCTACAACAATAGGAAAACATACCAAAGCGTAACGTATTTCCAAAATAACATAAAATCATCATTTAAGCACATAATTAATTCGTTTTGCAATTAACCTATTAAAAACACCATTTACTAAATATTTCGATATAAAGCTCGATTTCTATGAAAAACATCCATATATGGGGAATATTGATATAAAATATATCCTTATAAAACGTATAAAATCACCCTTAACAGCAGGCGTGGGCCTGACCATCCTGAATTTTACTGAGAGCTCAGAACCATGCCTGCAAGGGGTAGGCGTGGTTCTACTGTGGCTGATCCTAAAAAATTGATTGAAAGCAAGGGCGGACTTATAGAGGGGCAAGAAGGGGCTCACGCCCCCTCAAATTTTCCGAGAAATTACTAAAATACCCTTCCTATTTGGTAATATGTTGCAAATGATGTAATATAAATTAGGGGGAATGAGGGAGAAGGACAAAAATATTTCATCAATTGAGTAGAAGGACAGTCTTTTGAAATTTTTGCATAAAGGACAAAGCTATTCATCCACTGTCGAAATTCATTTTTGTTCGAAATTCACTGTTTAAATTCACTGGCGAAATTCACTGTCGAAATTCACTAATTTTCAAAATTCATTGTCGAAATTTACTGATTTTCAAGATTCACTGTCGAAATTCACTGATTTCGGGATTCACTGATTTTCGGGATTCACTGTTTGTCTTTCTCGCTATAAAAATTATGCAGTTGTCCCTCTCCCTATAAAAAATATGTAGTTGTCTTGTTACTTAAAAATATTCCAGATTGTGTCATTATCCCTAATTTTTCATATAAATTATATGTTCCTATCAAAATCTAAGTTGTACGCATGCTTTATTGGTCTCTTGTTGAGATTTTAGATGAAAGGTATTGAGTTCTAACCCCTCTAGTTGCATTATTATTTGGGAGTACTTTTGCTTTGGGTAGAACCACTTCTTAAGTGCCAACCTTTTACCTAAGGGATTAAGAGAGCCTTATTGGGCTTGAAAGGCCATCTATGAGGATAAACTAACTTAATGGATCTTGATCCTTCTTAGATGCCCTAATTAAGTCTATAAAATGATGACTTCCTTCAAGAGTTAAACCTAATATCTCTTTCACTAAATGAGGTGCCACTTACAGGGGTGTTTTAGGAAAAAAATTATCTCCACTAATACTTAGAATCTTCAAAGTAGATAAAGAATGTTGGATTTTCTTAGAGCTAAAATCCTATTGGATTCTTGGAGCATGCTAAGAGAAAGGCTTCACCACCTTGCGTAAAAAACGCTTTGCCGAAAAATCTTGGAATCAACATCTCATTTGATCATTTTCTTGATCTCCTAGTGTTGGTATAAATCTCCAACCCACCTATGTATTAGATTAAATTGTTTATTTAATGGAAAAATTAGGTAAAGTCCACATTTCCTCCCTTATTTAATCTTTAATCCAGCTTCAAATTTTTAGTTGCATTAAGGACAAATAAATTCTACCAGACGAATATACCCTATTTGATACAATCAGAAGCGCATTAACAAAATATCATTAACAAAATGAATTGATATTTCCTTTCCACCTGAACTCTAACCTATCCATTTTCTTCCTTCCCGAACAAAATCCGATGGCGGACAATATTCCTGCACGATCAACTGTGTTGGCCTCTTCTTTAACATCATTCCTTTTATCATCCCCTGCGTTTCCTCCTCATCCTCATCATTATTAATAATAAACTTCTTCTTTTGATCATCAGCTGATATTGATCCAATACCAACACAATTACACAACTCTTTATCATCTATCATCTGAAAATACACAACACGAGATACAAACGTAATTTTCTTAGGGCATCGTGTACCCCGTGTGTGCTATAAAAATTGTCCACATTTCAACGATAAACAATGAGATTTCCGATTAAGTATGAGTGACGAAATAGCACGAGAAAGCCTCAAAATTATAGAAATACAAACCGAAATGCTATAAAATGATGTGAAATGCATATAAGAGTTGACTATCATCAAGATGACTTTGTAAAACTTAAGCTCACCATCAATAAAATCTGAGTTTTACCAAAAAAAAAATTACATTACATAAAGAGAAAAGAGCCAAGGATTGTCCTTAACGGGAAGGGACGTAGAATGTTCAGGGGAGGGGGAGGGTGGGGTTGTGGGTGTGGGTTCTTTTCTGCTCTAGTCCTATTTTAGGAATGCTTGCATTACTTGAAACCCTAATCCTCATTTATCCATTTAGGCACCACCTGTTGGATCATCAATCCAATACCGGGCTTTTATGAGAAATAATTATTTGTCGTAGACTATCAATAAGTATTAGCTTGATATAAAAGTGATCTAAAACAGTTTAGGTTATTGGGTTATAATATATCAATTAGAGTGTGAGTCTTATGTATAAACATTAAATGATAAATTTTATTTTTGAGCTGGGTAGAAATATAAGTAACTAAATATATTACATTACATAAAAATGTTATGGTCCCTATGTCACACTAATATTTTCTATTATGTCTTCCGTCATCAGAGAGAACTATGAAAGTTTTTCAAAGTGTTTCTGAACATCTTTAGAAAGTGTGTAGGTCAAGAAAACCGGTCCCACAATTCAAAACGAAAATTTGCTGAGTAAAACCCCGAACTTTTGATAAAGGGAATTATTATCATTTTTGGATAAGTGATTTTTATGGAATAATAAAACATCGGAAAATACGTGATTGACCAGGATTGAAACTCTAATAATCAAAAAGATATTTATTGGGATCCTCTATTTTAGGTAAAATATTTAAAAGTTAGGATATGAGATAATTATTGAATTCATTGGGGAAAAAGTATCACACACTATAAATAAATGTGTTGTGTGGTGGATATTTTATATTCCCTCCTTTTTTTTTTAATCTGTCACATTACAGTTTTTGTCATTTTTTTATTTATCTGTCATTTTACATTTTCAATACAGCATTTATTATTTTTTCTTCTTTTACTAACAAAATATTTACATCTCCAATAAAAAAAAAACACAATTCCAATACTAAAAACTCATTTACCAACAAAACATTTACATCTCCAATATAAAAATACATTTCCAATTACACATATTAATTACTTTCTTAATCATGTGATTCTTTCTCTCTGCATATATATATAAAAACGGAGGGAGTATTAGAAAAACTAGCCGGCAACGTTGTTGCAGATTGGAAAATAGGAAAAAAGATGCAGCAATCATGTTGTCGAAATAGAGAAGAAAAGCAGGTTAAAAGAAAAGAGAAGAAGATGATCCAGTCACAATTCGGTAACTGTTTTTCAATCTGATTCACGAATAGTTTGACTTTTCATACAGATTAAGAAAATCGCAGCTTAATACTTTGAATCTCATTAAATAATTCAATATTTTTACATTTATGTCTTTAAGTAGTTGTTAGAGTATTTAATAATACACACTTTTTTTGTATATATTGTGAAGAGGGAAGGACATTAGATGAAATTTGACAATTAATGTACAAAGTTGACATTTATTTTGGGACTAACCAAAAATGAAACGTGGACAAATAAAATGGGACGGAGGAAATATTTATTTGTTTTAAGAGTCTAAATTCTAGTTTTTAGGTAAAAGGTTGGATCTTTAATTATTAGTGTTTATTCGGAATCGACAGAGGATCGAAAAAGAGGAAATTGTGTTTAGATCCGTCGTTGGTTGATAGTTTCACGTAAGATGATGTTCGGTTCGTAGTTCAGCTCGTCTTTAAGGTAACGAGTTATTCTTATCAAAATGTTCCAT
The DNA here is from genome assembly GCA_026214975.1 of Gentiana macrophylla. NCBI lineage: Eukaryota > Viridiplantae > Streptophyta > Magnoliopsida > Gentianales > Gentianaceae > Gentiana > Gentiana macrophylla. The sequence goes on along the minus strand of CM047816.1, from coordinate 16,492,622 downwards.
TTTTAGTTTAGAGATTATGATTCTAATGTGCTTTGAATATTGTTTTATGTTAAACCTCACGAAACTAGACATGATTATGTGTAGCATAATATCGTGAAAACTGTATTTTTAGATGTTATTATGTTTTCTAGTTACTTTATGTTAAGTAGTGTTTTCAAAGTCAGATTGCTTTTCTAGTTATTTGTATGTAAACTCTTTATTCGCTTTTGATTACTTAGTAGAGGATATATGTTGGGAGTTCGGTGTTGTTTTGGCCTTAGTAGGTTCTCATAGGTTGGATGGGTCTTACACGTGGAATCTATGTGCTTTTTACGTGCTCTAGTAGTGTTAAGATAGGGTTTCAATAGTCTTAACATGGGTATTATTCAAAGTCTCGTGTTGAGTGTATCGTCGGTAATGACATGGGTATTATTCAAAGTCCCGTGTTAGAAACTGCCACCATAAAATGGGTATTAGTCAAAGTCCACCGTTAAGTATCGTTAGTCGCAACATGGGTATTATTCAAAGTCCCGTGTCGAAAGTATCATTAGTTGTAGTAGCTGTGTTGCACCAAGAGCCTTTATGCTAAGTATGTAAGGAACATGACAGTACAGACAAACACGTTTAGTAAGTAACAAGGACAGGGTAAACAAGATACGAACATGCTATGGTTAGTAGACAAGTCAAGTACGGGTTAGTACATTGCTTATGTAAGCTTGGTCAATAGAAATAGTACGTAAGTAATTAATGTAAACGAACAAGTACGTGCAAGACAAACTAATTTAGTAAGTAAACATGTTTAATGTCCATTGATTATGAAATTGATAATTGCATTTACAAAACAACCTTTGTCACACCCTGGGTATGACAGGGTCATATCGTAATAGTACTTCAAAGTGGTTTTCCTTATGTTACAAGTATTGTATTAAACTTTTGTGAAAGTGGATAAAGTAGATTTATGCCATATCTCCCAAGCTTCGACATAAATGAATCTCTCTTTTGATCTTCTTCCTCCTTCATCGAGTATCGACCGGTGCTCACTCCTTTACTTGGAATAAGAAAATATGCAGGTTAAAGACGAGTTGGATGACAAGAATGAAAAGCACGTCTAGGAATGAAGTCTTGAAGTCCGTTGGCCTCTTTTGGGACAGACGGAGTTGTAATGAATGTTAGAAGTTATTTATGTTTTAGTTTGACAGCGCAGTTGTAATCAGATGATTTTGTTAATGGAATGTCTTAAGTGTCAATTTCCCGAGTCTTTTGCCTGTTTCTTTTGTTCCACGCCTTTTGATATGACATGTGGCTTACGTGAGATTTAGGGTTTACTCTAAATGTCAAAGTGCTTAACGTTCCTTTTTCCGGATAAAGACTCGGTATCCGAGACATAGGCATGACATGCGGCGCTATATATGGATTCAGGTACGCTTCCATTTTATTTTCTTTAGATTTTTGTTACTTTGATATAAAAGATCTTGGATCGAACTGATTGTATAACATAAGGTTAGATCGATCCAAACCACCTTGCACCAAAAATTAAGGAAATGATTCTCCCTATAGATCCGTATTTTACATTATTTTCAATTATTATCGCCGGCCATTGGAATTAAAAATATAGGTATATTCAATTATTTACGTTGTATTTTCAATTATTATCGCCGGCCATTTGCAACGTAAATATAGGAATTCAAACGAATTTGCCGGCCATTGGAATTAAAAATACAACGTAAATAATTGAAAATAATGTAAAATACGGATCTATAGGGAGAATCATTTCCTTAATTTTTGGTGCAAGGTGGTTTGGATCGGCCATTTTCAAGTAACAAGTATCATTAGTTGTAGTAGCTGTGTTGCACCAAGAGCCTTTATGCTAAGTATGTAAGGAACATGACAGTACAGACAAACACGTTTAGTAAGTAACAAGGACAGGGTAAACAAGATACGAACATGCTATGGTTAGTAGACAAGTCAAGTACGGGTTAGTACATTGCTTATGTAAGCTTGGTCAATAGAAATAGTACGTAAGTAATTAATGTAAACGAACAAGTACGTGCAAGACAAACTAATTTAGTAAGTAAACATGTTTAATGTCCATTGATTATGAAATTGATAATTGCATTTACAAAACAACCTTTGTCACACCACTGGTATGATGGGTCATATCGTAATAGTACTTCAAAGTGGTTTTCCTTATGTTACAAGTATTGTATTAAACTTTTTGTGAAAGTGGATAAAGTAGATTTATGCCATATCTCCTGGCTTCCGACATAAATGAATCTCTCTTTTTATCTTCTTCCTCATCGAGTATCGACCGGTGCTCACTCCTTTACTGGAATAAGAAGATATGCAAAGTTAAAGACGAGTTGGATGACAAGAATGAAAAGCAAGTCTAGAATGAAGTCTTGAAGTCCGTTGGCCTCTTTTGGACAGACGGAGTTGTAATGAATGTTAGAAGTTATTTATGTTTTAGTTTGATAAATGTAGATTGTAATCGAGATGATTTTGTTAATGGAATGTCTTAAGTGTCAATTTCCCGAGTCTTTTGCCTGCTTTTGTTCCACGCCTTTTGATATGACATGAAGCTTACGTGAGATTTAGGGTTTACTCTAAATATCAAAGTGCTTAACGTTCTTTTTCCGGATAAAGACTCGGGTATCCGAGACATAGGCATGACATGCGCGCTATATATGGATTCGTGCACGCTTCCATTTTATTTTCTTTAGATTTTTGTTACTTTGATATAAAAGATCTTGGATCGAATGATTGTATAACATAAGGTTAGATCGATCCAAACCACCTTGCACCAAAATTAAGGAAATGATTCTCCTATAGATCCGTATTTTACATTATTTTCAATTATTTACGTTGTATTTTTAATTCCAATGGCGGCAAATTCGTTTGAATTCCTATATTTACGTTGTAAATGGCCGGCGATAATAATTGAAAATACAACGTAAATAATTGAATATACCTATATTTTTAATTCCAATGGCCGGCGATAATAATTGAAAATAGGGGGAATGAGGGAGAGGACAAAAATATTTCATCAATTGAGTAGAAGGACGCTTTTTTGAAACTTTTGCATAAAGGACAAAATTATTTATTCAATCGTCGAAATTCACTTGTGTTCAAATTCACTGTTTAAATTCATCGATTTAAATTCATCGTCGAATTCACTAATTTTCAAAATTCATCGTCGAAATTCACTAATTTTCGGGATTCACTTTATTCATTCATTCAAAAATTCACCGATTTCGGATTCACTGAGGAGATTCACCGATTTTCGGGATTCACCGTTTGTCCTTCTCGCTATAAAATTATGCAGTTGTCCTTCTCCTATAAAAATAGGGGAATGAGGAGAATGATGAAATATTTCATCAATTGAGTAGAAGACAGCTTTTTGAAACTTTTGCATAAAGGACAAAACTATTTATTCATCGTCGAAATTCATTGCTTAAATTCACCGAAAAATTCACCGTCGAAATTCACTAATTTTCAAAATTCATCGTCAAAATTCACTAATTTTCGGATTCACCGTCGAAATTCACCGTCGAAATTCACCGATTTCGGGATTCACCGGGAGATTCACCGATTTTCGGATTCACTGTTTGTCCTTCTCGCTATAAAAATTATGCAGTTGTCCTTCTCCCTATAAAAAATATGTAGCTGTCATGTTACTTAAAAATATTTCAGATTGTGTCCTTATCCCTAATTTTCCATAAAAAATATGTAGTTGTCCTGTTACTTAAAAATATTTCAGATTGTGTCCTTATCCCTAATTTTCCATTGAAAATAATGTAAAATACGGATCTATAGGGAGAATCATTTCCTTAATTTTAATGGTGCAAATAGTTGCAAATGGCCGGCCATTTTCAATTATTTACGTTGTATTTTTAATTCCTATAGGTATATTGCATGTATAAAATCATCTTAATTACAATGTAGTTTTATCCCATATTAAAAAAAATGAAGCCTTTTGCAAAATGTGTAGTCAATTTAGTTCCTCTCCTTCTCTTCATATTTCCTTCTGCCGCCGTCTTTGCATCGGGAAATATTCCAGCGAAACTACTCAGCCGTAGGTTTCCCGGCGACAACTACAACATGGTCGATGACAGCTCACCATATTCGGCTTCAAAGGAGGATTTCGAAACGTATTACTATGATCAAACACTTGATCATTTTAACTATGCACCAGATAGTTACGATACATTCAAGCAAAAGTATATGATCAACTCCAAACATTGGGGCGGCGCCAATTCGAGCTCACCAAATCAAAAATTAAAAGACATAAACAGAGTATATTTATAACTTTGTCTCTAAACTTGATTTTGTCTACCCCCCCCCCCCCCCCCCCCCCCCCCCTCTTTTTTATTCTATAAGTGGTTTGTTCGAGTGAGGTAATTTAAAAATGATCGTAAAGCAAGTATTAACTTAAAATTCATTAGTAAGAGAAACTAATATAGGATGATGGACCTTCTCATTGTAAAATATATTTCCCAATATTTTAAAATGTTTGATTGTTAGAAGAATTATGAAATAATGATTACAATTCTCGTAAACCTGTGTGTTTCTATAGCATCGTTTCTACGGAGAATCGGTCCCATATAATTCATCAGAGACGGCCATGAACAACGCTACCATTCGAGGCTCTTTTAACTCGGCTCAAGCCCTAGCAGATTACGCAGAGCTATTGTTATATGTGAAGGAAAAATACGGTTCTCCAGATTCTCCGATTATTGCATTTGGAGGTTCTTATGGAGGAAGTAAGAACCGTAACACTATAAATTGTTCACCTATATATATATATCATGTTTTAGTGACATGACTATACATCAAAATCTATTTATTATTATTATTATTATTATTATTATTATTATTATTATTGCAGTGTTGGCTACATGGTTCAGGCTAAAATATCCACATATTATTTATGGAGCAGTAGCCTCATCGGCTCCCATTCTTTATTTTGACAATATTACCCCTCACGACGGTTATTATTCAATAGTATCCAAAATTTTAAGGTGCAAATATAATATTATTATTTTTATTTTAACATGATTTATTTTATGTTTAATTATAGTTTAACTAATAAATGGTTTTGAATGCTCTCAAAAAAAAATGGTTTGAATTATTTTGTTTTACAGGTTACAAGTGAAAGTTGCTATAACACAATAAAAACTCGTGGTCGAAATTGAAAAAATTGGTTCTCAACCAGATGGCCTCTCAATATTAGCACAGAGATTCAATACTTGCACGTATGTTATTATCATTGTTAGTCAAGTTCGAAACGTGAATTATACGCTTTAAATACGACCGCATAATTTTTTTTATTTCCTTAAAAAATACGCTAAAAAAAATCCACTTTCATGTTTCTTATTTTCCTCATCTTCTTGTACTTTGTTCTTAAAAATAATGGGTTAATACATAAAATGTAATTGATCATTTGGATACACACATCAATATATTATATAATTACTAACAAGTTATTGAAATAGAGAGAAGTGCACAATACAATCATCAATAAATCCCTGCATATATTTTTGTTTATAAGAATGAAATTTCAGAATTAGCATATACAACAAAATATCTCAAAGCGTCCCGGGGTATAATAAATGTCGCTTAGATATTTTGATAAACTTAGTTATGTCCTGTGTTGTTGCTATTTTTCGTGACATCCTCATGATGTTCTGTTACGCTTTATTACACTTATTATGTCTAACATATCGCTATGAGAGCAATATATATAGATTCTTTTGCTATTGTATTTTCTTAGCATTAATTATAGTCATCATTGATCATTATAGATAACTAGAGAGTTTAATTATTTTCGACCTTTGAATGCAACTTCCGACCTAGAGGACGCTTTTAAGTTATATATATGCCGTAGCCGGCAAAGTACAATAATCCATCACATAAGCCTATCGCCGCCTTTGTTCGGCCATCAACAACGCAATGTATGAAGAAGGAAACGATACTTCTAGCTGTGATAATTGCTTTGGTGCACTATATGCTTACACCAATCAAAACATGACTTGTTTCAAAATTTATCCTGATGACCCTAACGCTTCATTTCTTTATGGATGGAATTGGCAAGTAAGTACAAGCATCAGATTTAAGTTTTTCGAGAAAATTGTAATTCAACATATATTACACGCCTTCCTCACAAAATTTGCATTTCACTATCACTAATTTTTGTTTCATCCTTCAAAAAAAAATTTTGTTTGTTCCACAACTTGAGGGTGGTGAAGGTAATTACACTAGCAACCAAGGTTTGAATTATCATCGTCTCTTATAATGTATATTATTATATTAAAAATCTCATTTTCGTCCACAACCCTCCCCCGCTCCAAAAAACTTGTTACACAACAAAATTATCATAATAAATCGATAAAAAAACACTTTTACATTATTGATCACGGAAGAACTCTTATCAATTAATTTTTCATACGCCTTAATAAATAGTGTAAGCGTAAGTTGTGTCACTTCATTTTGATAAATTGTCACAGAATTATCACTGCCCTTTAATTATTACTATTCTAGGCTAACAAATTTACACCAAGAATATATGTAGTAGGATCATCTAAAGTAATAGTTTTTGGTGATCTCTCATTTTAAGACGTTATAAAAAAAATGACGTAGTATTGAAAAATAAAATCTACGGCTATATTATTTTAACATTTTAGTTTTAGAGTATTTCTTTTTTTTAGTTTTCAGCAATAAAATTATCTACCGTTTCATATAAAAAGATAATTATCTAGAATAGAAAGATGAAAAGAAAAAAATCTTTTAACAAATGTTTCGTCCTTTTTTTTCACGCTTCTAGAAATCCACGAAAATATATTTCGGTTGTAAATATATATATGTACATTTTCTTACAAGATATTGTACTTGTAGAGTTGCAATCGAAATGGTGATCCCAATAGGCATTGGCGAAGATACCATGTTCCAATACTCTCCTTTTAATATGACACAATATAACGATTCTCGCAAGACCACATACGGTATCACACCTCGCTCTCATTGGGTTACAACCTACTATGGTGGCTGTGTATCTATATCTATATCTATATATATATATATCTATATGTTTCTCTACATCTCAATTGATTCGTTTCGATAAAACCTTTGCATAAGTTTCATACTCTCTGAACACAGCAAAAACCTTTGAAATATTTTCTTTTCCTTTTCAGATTGCGGTATTGTTTAATTTTTTTTTTCAGGACATAAAACTGGTTCTTCAGAAGTTTGCAAGTAATATCATTTTTGCCAACGGTTTAAGTGATCCTTACAGTGTTGGAGGGCACGTAATAACATGACTCATTATTACTATTGAAATATTACTATTGGAATTGACACTATTATTGATGAAATTTGTTCATTTAATTTAACTTTAGGTATTATTATTATATATGATCAAATGTTTTCACGTTTCATTGTGTATAATATTTTTTTATTTTTATTGTTTTTCCATTGTTTTTGTGGCAATGAAATACAGGGTTCTGGAGGACTTATCAGACAGCTTGCTTGCTATCTACACAACCAACGGTCTTTCTCCAATCTTGTCTTGATTTAATATATATATGGGTCATGCTTGCCCCACCGAGATCTAGAAAACTTTTTACTATCAAAATGATGTTGTTTTGATATTAAAAAGTGTCGTTTTGTTGGTAAAAATTATAGTTTTAGACTCCGGTGACTCCACTTAAACAATTTTTTGGATTTAAAATGTAGTTTTACCGTCCGGTGACCCCACTGAAAAAACTTCCTGAATCCGCCATATATATATATATATATATATGGAGTAATATACCAGTTCCAGTTGTTATTCGTACTTTAAAAACAACTGTGTTTTGATTAGAGTAACTTAATATGTTCCTATATATACAGGTTCCCATGTCTTGGACATGAGCCCATCCAGAGCAGATGATCCAGATTGGTTAAAAAATCAAAGGGAAATTGAACTCAAAGTAATAGAAGGTTGGATTGGAAATTATTATAGTGATCTTTATCTTTCAAAAGATAGGAAAATGGTATATCACAAAGACAACTGACTTTTTTCCTTTCTTAAATATGAAAACTAAAGACAATTGCAGTTAATTAATGCTAAGATATTAGGGATTGAATTTCACCATATTACAAAAAAAAGACATTGAGTAAGAGACAGACTCTGCGGGCATGATCCGAACCGAATTTCTGATTAGTCGGATCAGTTGATTTCGGATATCGGGGTTTTTAGGGGAAAGAAAAAAGTGTTATGGTGCTAATGTTCTTAATTATGAGATTTCTTCTTGTCAATTTAATCATCTGATTCAAACGAGGTGATTTTCCTTTTTTATTTTTGTTTCTTCATAAACAATATTATAAATCTTGCATTATTTTATATATTTCATTTCTCTTTCATAATTGTTTGTGTTTTGCATGGAAGACTTTGTTTAAACATAACTTGTATGAATGTTAGCAAAAATATCTACAAAAATTTACCTAGGTCATTATGAAATTCCAATCTACTATTTTCATCAATTTATCTGATATATAGTTGTCAAAAAAAAATATATATTATGAAAGTTGATTTTATGCATCGATTAATCATACAAAGAATTTCGCAACTACTTACATATATACTTACATCGGATGAATCGGAACGGAGTCAATCTGTACAAAACATCAACCAATTAAGACGTTACAAATGAGCCTCGTGCATCGACTACACGGAAAATGATACACACACAACACAATTTCACCACACATATTTCATTTACCTAGGTCATTATGAAATTATATATATATATATATATATATATATATATATATATATATATATATAGGGTTGGGTTCCCTACATACCATACTATCCATGCTATCACCGTACATACTACTAAAATAGTGCATCCGATCACTATGTTAGTGCACCTGTTATTGTTTCAAAGGCAACTACAAATTGAGGAGCGGGAGTTTCTAGTTAGGTTTCTAGTATTACCTAATAGCATTTCCCCCTTCATTAACTAGGTGCACTCAAACAATAATTGAGTGCACTAAAATAGTGATCAGATGCACTATTTTAGTAGTATGTACGGTAAGCATGGATCAATAGGTATGTATATGAACTCATTTCTATATATATATATATATATATATATATATATATATATATATATATATATATATGATCATGTGACCCATTGATATCCTAAATTATTTTTTAAGTATATTAAAACGATATGGTTTTAGTAAAAAAATGTAGTTTTGTTGTTAAAAATGTTGTTTTGTAATTAAAAATGTTGTTTTGTAGTTAAAAATGTAGTTTTGTTGTTAAAAAGTGTAGTTTTAGACTCCGATGTGACCGCCCTCCCACATCAAACAAATTCCTAGATCCGGCCTCAATCCAACACAAATCCAACACAGTTAATTGTCTTAAAACACATCATGACCATACAAATATAGTCCACTAACTCACCTAAAAATCTATTTCTGGTTCCTTGCCCCCTTTCTATAAGTGGTTCCATTCGAGTGCGGTAATTTTAGAATGGTTGTAAAACAAGTATGGCTTGATACTTCGCAAGTAAGTGAGACTAATACATATAAGATGACGGGCCTCCTTTTTGTAAAATATACATTTCCCTATATTTTATAGTTTACGCCCTATTTTAAAATATTTGATTGTTATAAGAAGTATGAAATAATGATTATAAAGTTTTTTTTTTCCATCAAAAACCTGCACTGATTTGGTGAAAAAATGGTAGCTGCACTGATTTGATGAAAGAAAAATGGTATTGATTTGGCTGGTGATCAATGATAGTATTAATTTGGTTGGGAAAAAGAAATTGGATTGATTGGCAACATAAATTGTCTAATAGCGGAAGAAGGATCAGGCGAGGGTTCACCAATGTTAAGGCACTCAACCCCCCCCCCTCGCTCTCGATACCATAAAGAAAATCGAATAGTGAAAGAAACTCGAAGGTGGTTTTTATTGAATTATTTTTTTTCAATGATACAATAGAGAATTTATTGGCTTATACTACTTAGCCTCTAAGCAACATTTATTATAAAGATCATATGTAATTAAAATACAATCATAAGAATCATTTAACATTAATTATAAGAATTATTCTGCATTAATGGTGTGATCAACTGTATCTTCAAATTTTGTCTTCTATCACGTCGAACGGTGGATATAGAGGCGGAGGAGCTTCTTTGGGTGATCTTAGTCTGAAGCAGGTACAGATCCTTCTCAATTTGGTAAATAACCAACAACAGGACCAAATGCTTGGTAAGAACTCTTATTTACCATGATTATTGATACCGGTGCATCCCACCACGTGCGCCAGCAACGCCACGTGTTTTATTTCTTTGGAAAACATTGTTGCTTGTAATGTGGGTCTTCCGGATGGAAAACATGCCTGGCTACTAAGGCAGGAAGTGTACAACTTGTCGGCGGATTGACATTAAAACGTGTTTTACTTGTGCCTCAATTACAATGCAACTTAATATCGGTGTCGAAATTGATAGATGACTCAAACTGCTTTGTCCGATTCACTAGTACTTTGTGTGCTATACCGGACCGACACTCGGGGATCCTGATCGGAGCCGGTGAGAGAAAGGATAAACTCTACTACTATCAAGGGATTCCTATGGTATGCGCATATATTGACGGTTCCGAAACTAGTGAATTTGAGTTGTGGCATCGACGCATGGGGCATCCATCAGATAGAATCATCAAAATGGTACCTGCTGTTAGTTCTAGTAGTGCTAAAAAATCTTTGAATAAAGCTTGCGATGTTTGTCCTCAGGCGAAACAGAATTGTGATAGTTTTCCCCATAGTGAAAATAAAGCTACTCAAATATTTGAGTTGATTCACTGTGATTTATGGGGACCATACAAGACACTCTCTACTGGAGGTGTTCATTATTTTTTAACATTAGTCGTGAATTTTCACGGGCAGTTTTGGGTTTATCTGTTACATTCCAAAACCGACGTATCCAAGGCTTTTTGCTCCTTTATTTCCGTGATTGAACGTCAATTTGGGGTGACTGTTAAAATAGTAAGAATTGACAACGGCACATAATTAATAATTTCATTGCATGCTGCCTTATTTTGACGTACATGGGATTATATTTCAGGCTTCTTGTGTTGGTACCCCACAACACAATGGTTGGGTGGAGCGCAAACACCAACATATTTTAAATATCGCTTGTGCTTTACTATTCCAAGGCAATCTTCCGGTATCTTTCTGGGGAGAATGTGTCATTAGTTCCAACTATTTAATTAATCGTACTCCCTCCCGGTTATTAAAAACAAAACTCCTTATGAAAATCTTTTGAAATTCACCCAATTTCGATGAATTAAGAGTGTTCGGTTCACAGTGCTACGCTCACAATCAAAAATCTATGGGCAACAAATTTTTATCTCAAGCAGAAAATGCGTGTTTATTGGGTACCTTCATGGCAAAAGGGTTGGAAATTATATGACCTTGCAACCAGAGAGATTTTTATATTTTGAGATGTTAAGTTTTATGAGAATGAATTTCCATTTACTACTCCTCCAAATAATAATGTTGTTCATACAAGTGAATCGGTGCCTAATAACCATGAGGGTGTGCACCTTGAATTTTTGGCTGATGAGGAAAACAACTTAGCATCCAGCAAGGATGTAATATTTAATGAGGAAAATAGGGGGGCAATCATGTGAAAGAACAACCGGCGGATGCAACTGTGCCTGAGCCTCCTTTGGGTCGTGGGCTCTGAGAAAAACGTCCCCCGGGCTGGCATCATGATTACGTCATGCATACTGTACATACATTGAGTCCATCCCACATCTCACCATCTCCATCCAGTTCCTCAGGTAATCCTTATCCTCTAGCACATTTCAGAAATTACGATAAATTTTCTTTGCGGCACCGTATATTTCTTGCAATAAAACAACCGGCATTGAGCCACGTAATTTTAATATGGCTATGAAAGATGTTGGGTGGCGAGAAGCAATGCAGAATCGAAATCCAGGCTTTAAAGGCCAATAAAACGTGGGTGATGGAAACATTACCTCTAGGAAAGAAAGCCCTCGGTTGCAAAGAGTCTATAAATTAAATATCGGTGATGGGACGTCAGAGCATCTCAAGGCTCGACTTGTAATTTTGGCAATCGATGATTGAGGGTATCGATTACAACGAGACTTTCACCCTTGTTGTGAAGATGGTTACTGTAGTACCTTATTAGCCGTGGCTACTGCTAAAACTGGGAACTACTTCAGGACGTTCATAACGCTTTCCTTCATAGAGATCTTGAAGAGTAAGTATATATGAAACTTCCTCCCGGCTTCACTGTTCAACAATCGGGTATGGTTTTCCGCCTTCAAAATCTACTGTATGGCTTGTGAAGGGCCCCAAGGTGTTGGTTTGCTAAACTGGAGGCTTCTCTCAAGCAATAAGGTTTTCTTCAGTCATATTCAGATTATTATCTTTTCACTTTCCGTCGTGGTCACACTCAGCTCAATGTGCCCGTGTATGTTGATGATCTCATTATCTTGGGAAATGACTCTTCCGCTATTGCCACATTCAAAAAATACTTGCATTCTTGTTTTCACGTGAATGACTTAGGCATCTTAAAATATTTTCTCGGTATTGAGGATGCTAGGAGTTTAGAAGGAAATTTCTTAAGCCAGATAAAGTATACCCTTGACATTATTGCAGATGTTGGTTTGTTAGGTGCTAGACCTGCCGGCTTTCCGATCAAGTAAAACCATAACCTAGCTCGTGCCCAAGGCCCTGTCATTGAGGATCTAGAGAGGTACATGCGGTTAGTGGGTCGTCTCATTTATTTTTCTTTCACGTGCCCCGACTTGGCCCACATATTGGCTCAATTCATGCACCAACCGAGACAAGAGCATTGGGATACAACTCTTCATACCGTGTGTTATTTGAAAGGGTGCCCAGGTCAAGGTATTCTTTTACGTGCGGATAGTGATTTATCTTTGACCGGTTGGTGCGACTCTGATTGGGCCTGCTGTCCTATGACGCGTCTCTCACTCACTAGTTGGATAGTGTTCCTTGGTGATTCCCCGATTTCTTGGAAAAACAAGAAACTACATACGGTTTCTCAATAATCAGCCGAAGCTGAATATCGCTCGATGGAAGCAGTTACATCAGAATTGACCTGGCTCAAGGCATTACTTGGAAGCTTGGGGGTTGCACACCCACGCGCGATGCGTTTGTTCTGTGATAGTCAAACGGCCTTGTATATTGCACAAAATCCCGTTTTTCATGAGCAAACAAAGCATATTGAAGTGGATTGTCATTAAGTCCGGGATGCTATCCAGGTTGGTCTCATCCGTACCGCCCACGTGTCAACAACCGAGCAACTGGCCGACATGTTTACTAAAGCATTAGGACACTATCAGTTTTCCTACTTACTCTACAAGTTGGGCATTTGTGACATCCATGCTCCAACTTGAAGGGGGTGTTAAGCCCTATCTTGATACTTTGACCCGATTTAATGTAATTGATTGTGTAGAATATTTTTAGCATGATTGTAGGCATGATTTATTACTTAGCATGATTGTAGGCTCGACTAGTCGTGATTATGGGCTGATAGTGAATCAACAATTATATATATGTATCGAATTGGTTCACAATGAATATACGGAAAACCATTCCTGACAGTATATGGTAGAGTCTGGTGGTTTAAGATGAGGGAGTAGAGATGTTATGTGATCCTTTTCTTGACATAACTTAAGTGGCTAGCTAATAATTAATAGCTAACATAATTGCCTAGATAAAAGCAAAAACATCATGATAATTCTTAGTAAGACATTTGGAAATATCGCAATGTGTTGTATGGTCAGTCAATGTCCGCCGAACAAACACACTAATGGGACTAGCCCGAGACCACTAGAGCGGTTCTCTTGTAGGTTGCACCCCTGATGAGTTCTTGGTGCTTCTAGACCTAGTGTGGTTCCCTTGAATGCATGATATAACAAAGATAAGCTAAGCTAGAAACAAAATAGGTACCTCACAAAGTGTTATGAGCATAAAGTGATCTTTAGAAGTTATGCCTGTTACATAAAGATAACCTTTAATAATAATTTCATCCCATTACTTTCCTTTCATTATGAAACTCGTTATTCAATCAATAGCTTCTACCTCTTGTTAAGTACGCTATATATTTATCCTTTTTGCATGTTTGTATGTTTCCCCTTCCCGAGAAGATTTGTAGGATGATGATGATGATTATGAGGATATAGAATGAGTTATGTGATGTTTGGAGATCTCAATATGCTTTTATTTCTGTTTTTATTTCATGAGACTTGAACATGGTTGAAGACTTGTTGCATTTTATCTTTTTTGGATTTTAAGACTCGTGTTGTAAGATAATTTTCCTTTGGTTTGTAAGACTTTTCTTTGGATTTCGTACATTGTAAACTTCTTTTATTTCACTTGTGGACAACATCGATTCTCGTTTTTAGCTTTTTGTATGGTTTACTCGAGTCTTTTTATGTTCCGCGTTCTTTACTCGTGATACAACGATGTATGATGTTAGAGATAATGACAGAATATTCTAGATATAGAAAATTAGGAAAATAATTGATTGTAATCAATCTCATTATGGTTATTATTATGTTCACATTATGACTATTAGTATAAATAGCCTACTATTGTATTCAATCAAAGTAATGCAATACAATATCTTTTTCTATTATTCTATCATGGTATCAGAACTCTAGACTAACGTCTTTTCGATCCTGGGCAAACTTTCCGAAAAAGAATGTTTGGGTGGGGGTTTGTGACATCAATATGATCAAAACCTCACCCCTCCCAAGTTTTTTTTATTTTACTTCTCTTTTACTTCTCTTTTCTTCTCGAATTTCTTTTTCCTGCTTGTTTTTCGGCCGGTCATTTTTCTATCTGGTCAACCCTCCTCTAAAAATCAGCACTTTAATTTCTTTTTACCACTATCTTTGCTTTCTTATTTCACAAGTCTCACCTCCTCCTCTCTACTTTGCTTTATTTCTCGTTCTTTTTTTTTTCTTTCTTTTTCTTCAAGATTCATACATCCACATGCATATTCATGAGATTCATGGACATGGTAATCTATTGCACCACCAACAACGGCCGCTTTTTCTTTCCCGTCCACACCCTCCCTCCCGCCACCCTCTTCTATTATTATTGTTATTATTATATTAATATCAAAATAAATAAATAAAAACAATAAAAAAAAAAAAAAAAAAATTTATGTCATTATTGTCGATCCAACCCCGTCAACACCTAGTTCATTTTGTTTAACGGTGATGGTCTCCCAATCAATTTCTTTTTCTAAGCCCCTTTCTTTCTCATGGTCAAATTCAATTGTTTCTTGTTTCATCGGCAAAGTCAGACTTTTCACTCACTTGATTTGCTCTATCGTTTTTATTTTAGGGTATATCCTTCAATTTATTGTCTTTTAAGGGTAAATCCTCCTCGTGTGTTTTTATAGGGTATATCCCTCCATGTATTTTTTCGGTCTATCCCACCAGCTTTTTCTTCAAGCAATATCAAGTTGAGAAGAAGTTGATGTTGATTGATATGCAGAGTTGTCGCAGATACACCCAGACTCAAGCCATTCATTGCGAGCCAATCACCATGTTCGTTGCACTTACCATGTGATTGCGGGGCGTGTTAGAGATAATGATGTAATATTCTAGATATAGAAAATTAGGAAAATAATTGATTGTAATCAATCTCATTATGGTTATTATTATGTTCACATTATGACTATTAGTATAAATAGCTTACTATTGTATTCAATCAAAGTAATCATTATGATCAAACCCTCACCGCTCCCACATTTTTAAATTTTTTTTCACGTTGAATTTTTTTTTTCTTCCTTTCAAAATAAACATGGCTGATTCAAAGGCTCCGGTGGCGTCAAAATTGCAAGCCGAATTAGGCTCCCAACAATCCTCCTCCTTCATCGCCGCTCCAGGATCATTCAAACTTCTCGCCGGATTCTATGGTCGAAGTTTTTCAACCGCCAAGGTTGCAATGATTTCATAATATATAGAAGCACTCAGCCTCGCCGCAATGCCGATATTAGCACGGCCTTCCGCAAACGCTGCTCATCTCCATGCCCCACCAAAGCCTCTGGCAGCCTCCTTGTGTCTTTCATAATTTTCTTCTTATTATTTTTTTTTATTTTTAATAAATATACCAATCTTGTCATTATCTTATCCACAAACCCGTATCCACCCTCAACTCCTTTCTATTTTTCTTTTCTCCACCTTTACCCTGCGCTTCTTTTTATTTTTTGTTAGGGCATGACCCTCCGTTCCTTTTTATTTTTGTTAGCGTATATCCCTCCACTCATTTATTAATGTTAGGGTACAACCCTCCAAGCCTTTCTTTCTGTTAGGGTATATCCCTCCACTCCTTTAATTTTGCAAAGGTACATCCCTCCAACTATCGTTTTTCCTTTAGGGGTATATCCCTCCATGCTTTCCTTATGAGCCAATCTCCATGTTCATTGCATTAACATGGGATTGCGGGGGCGTATTAGAGATAATGACAAAGATTAATTGCTACCATATCTTTGGATACTGCTAATAATGATGATTGATTGTCATTTGATATTATTTGATTCTGTCTTTATTATTCACTTGTTGGCCAAGTATATTGTCCTATAATTATTGTAATCGTCTTTTAGTATTATCAATACAATCAATTATCGTTTCTCTATTATTCTATCATGGTATCAGAGTTCTAGACTAACGCCTTTTCGATCCTAAGCAAACTTTACGAAAAAGAATGTTTGGGTTTTAATTCCAATAATACAATAATAGACTATTTATACTAATAGCCATAATGTGAACATAATAATAACAATAATGAGATTGATTACAATCAATTATTTTCCTAATTTTCTATATCTAGAATATTATGTCATTATGTCTAACACGCTCCACAATCACATGGTAGTGCAACAAACATGGTGATTGGCTCATAATGAATGGCTTGAGTCCTGGTGTATCGACAACTCTGCATATCAATCAAAGATCAACTTCTTCTCAACTTGATATTGCTTGAATAAAAGCTTGTGGGATAGACCCTAAAAAAATACATGGAGGGATATACCCTAAAAAAAAAAGACACGAGGAGGGATTTACCCTTAAAAAAACAATAAATTGAGGGATATGCCCTAAAATAAAAAAACGATAGAGCAAATCAAGTGAGTGAAAATTCGAACTGCTGATGAAACAAGAAACAATTGAATTTGACCATGAGAAAGAAAGGGGCTTAGAAAAAGAAAGTGATTGGGAGACCATCACCGTTAAACAAAATGAACTAGGTGTTGACGGGGTTGGATCGACAATAATGACAATTTTTTTTTATTTTGATATTAATATAATAATAACAATAATAATAGAAGAGGGGTGGTGAGAGGGAGGGTGGACGGGAAAGAAAAGCCGGCGGCTGTTGGAGGTGCAATAGATTACCATGTCCGCGAATCTCATTAATATGCATGTGGATGTATGAATTTGAAGAAAAAAGAAAGGAAAAAAAAAAGCGTGAGAAATAAAGCGAAGTAGAGATAAGGAGGTGGGACTTGTGAAATAAGAAAGCAAATATAGTGGTAAAAAGAAATTAAAGTGCTGATTTTTAGAGGTGAGTTGACAGATAGAAAAATGACCGGCCGAAGAACAAGCAGGATAAAGAAATTCGAGAAGAAAAGAGAAATAAAAGAGAAAAAAAACTAAGAACGGAGGGGTGAGGATTCGTATAGATTAGTGTAACAAACCCCCACCCGAACGGATTCTTGAAAGTTTGCTCAGGATCTAAACGACGTTAGTCTCATAGCTCTGATACCATAACAGAATAATAGAAAAAGACATTGTATTGCGTTGTTTTGATTGAATACAATAGTAGACTATTTATACTAATAGTCATAATGTGAACATAATAATAACCATAATGAGATTGATTACAATCAATTATTTTCCTAATTTTCTATATCTAGAATATTATGTCATTATGTCTAACAACGAGGTGACTTTAACATAATTTGTATGAATGTTGGCAATAAATATTTACAAATTTACCTAGGTCGTTATGATATTTGGACTACTCCTTTGTTTCAATTTTTCTCGACGTAGTTGCTAAAAGAATACGTATATTATGATAGTTAATTAATGCATTGATTGTACAAATAATTTTGGCAACTACTTACAAGAGATGAATCGGAACGGAGGGAGTCAACTGTACAAGACATCCACCAACACGTTACGAATGAGCCTCGTGCATGATTACAAGGAAAATGACACAATTGCTCCCGAAACATTATATAAACTATACACCCAACACAATTTCACCATACAAGTACATATTTCATTTATGAATTAAAAAAATTAAGAACTAGTAAAACTTATCACCACAAAATAATGTTGGGTGTAGATATTATGTAAAACTTAGAGTAAATTTATCATTTTTCACTTTACACTTGTTATAAATTAAAGTTCTTGTTTCGCTACGTCCTTTAGACGTTTTTGCTCCGACTATATACACACGGTAATAGCAAACGTCTCTCAAAATACAACAATCATACACTCGTTTGATTTTGCACTTGATTGGGAAGGAGGGAACCACTTGTACCTTGTTTTCTCTTCTTGAATGACTTTGATAATATGAATTTTATTCAGATGGAAAGATGAATTTTCTCTGTGTTTTCATTCAGTGTCGTAGAATCATATAGACTTTTATGAGGCATTTCGTTTAGACGTATGTCCCTTCCCTATTGAATAACACTAGATTTTGCGGATAATCTTTGAATGTTCTTTGAAAACTTGATGTAGGGTATCATGACCAAGCAAATCTGCATCTAGAACCCAAATTTCGGGCTAACTGACCCATTAACCGTCTCCGGGACACTGAGGGTAGTTTCAGGTTATTCAAGATTAAATCTAATAAGATCCAATAGTGAAAACTGAAAATTTTGCAAGAATACTGAACAATAAATTGCATAAATTAAATAAGGGTGATTGAGCCAAAGGTCCACTTTTTAATACAAAATAAATAAACAGGACACACTTTTTTTTAGTTGCAATAAGGACAAATAAATTCCGTGTGACCCAAATACCCTTATACTAATGTACGCACCCAACAAACTGATGTTGGTGTGATTGTGATTAAACTAATGCTGTTTTTAAAACAACCGTAACTTTTGACGTAGAACTCCGATCATCAAAAAAATTTCACCAACATTCATGTTTTTTTTGCTCTTTATTTTGAGATATCATACGATACACTTCCGATGTAAATTTTGAAAGCCGAAAAAACATTTGTATTAATCGGAGCGTTTTTCTTATAAACGACCGTAACTTTTGATTTAGAACACCGATCTTCAAAATTCTTTCACCAAAAGTTCATATTTTTTCTCTTCATTTTGATATCTCATACGATACCTTTTAATGTAGTTATTGAAAGCCGAATTTAATCGCAGCGTTAACACTAAACACAATATCGATACAAGAACACAAGATGTCGAAAAAGCGATGCTCGATAACATCATTACCATTACCATTAACTATAGCAGTGTGGGATTAGACAAAAATCATGGGCTCGGCAAGCTTTACAACAATACCGACACCCAATATTACTTTATGGATTAAAACGGAAACAAACTGTAAAATAAAAATCATTTAGACAATAATGTAATCACATTAACACCCAAAAAAACTTGTGTATTTTCAATTAACACATTCAATTGCAATGAAAAAAAATTACAACATATATGTTAAACAACTTTAACATCAACATATATGATAATTAAGTTACATCAAAGAAAGGATTACTCTTGCCATTTCTATAAAAAAAAAAAAAAAAAAACTTAGATCTACGAGAACCAACTAACTAGTAGTATGTAAATGCAACATATGGCTCTTAGGCATGTGATGATCTTGATTTTTTCTTGTATACTTGTGATGAAAGGCTAGCATTGCCTCACCATTTTGAATCAACAGCCTTCAATCACCTGGGTCAAAACCACCTGCAATGACACCTTTTACTAACAATAAATTATGATATTAATAGTATCAGTAAAACAGTATCAGTAACCTCATATAAGGCTCATTTAAGGCTTAATTCAAGGGACTACTTCAAGGCACACATATCTGACTCATATAAGGCTCATTTAAGGCTTAATTCAAGGGACACAATATCATATCTGGCTCATATAAAGCACACAGTATCAGTAACATTGTATCACTAACACAGTATCATGCTCATATATGGCTCATTTAAGGCTTAATTCAAGGGACTACTTCAATAAGTTGAAAATAGTTAACATCATATCAATTACAGCCATGTCAGCAAAAGCCAAGTGGACTCAACATACAATAAATGAATCAATATAATACACGAGATCCATTGCAATTTAAAAGGTAATTGATTGAAACATATGCAAGTGAGGAGAAATAAAGTTTATTAGCAAAGCTAAAAGGTAATAACAACAACCACAGACATATGGATTCAAGGAATAGAATAGATTATATGTAAACTCTCATATGATGAAGAAGTATATATAATGCAGACATCAAAAAAGCCACACTCATAAAAGTTTACACAAGAAGTAAACTATCGTCATACTTATTTTACTTATTTTCCATTCACCCTCTTCCTTTACCAAATCTTGTTCCTTGTGCAAGAAATCGAAATCTAAAACGAAATATAATTAGAGTAATGCCATAAACGAAAGAAGATAATAATGAGAAAGAAAGAAAATGAGAATAAGAGATCGTGAAGTCTATTTATGACGATACACATTAGATTTGATAAACAACATGTTCTAGAATATTAGTATGAATATTTATGACAGTTACAGTAATGCATTAATAATTAGTATGAATAATGCCTTTTTGATACATCTGTCTCACCTGTTTGACTGGTTAATCAAAAATACTTCTTGAAGCTAGGTGGGGTGTCTGTCCCTTATAAATTTTACTAGTTAAACCAAAAGAAGATGCCCCTCAAAAAAAAAAAATCCAAACCACTTCTTTGCCCGCCATCTGTTTACATTTCCTATATTCACGTTCCTATATATATAACACCTATCCATCACCACCAACAAAAAGAAAGAAAATAATTAAAGTTCAAAGACCTAGTTATCGTGTTAAGATCAAGCGCTTATCTGTCCCAACACTTGCACAATTTTATTTTTGTTCCAACCAGGGTTCGATCTCGCGACCTCTGGCTCCGATACCATGTTAAAGATCAAACGCTTACCATTCTACTAAAACCAATTGGTGTTAATAAAGTATTACCATATTTCCTTATCATTTAATAGTGTGGGCAATATTTCCCAACACCCCCTCAAGTGTGGGCAGTCTGTCCCAGCACTCGCACAATTTGTCATTCAAGAGTATGGGAAATCTGTCGCAACACCCCCCCTCAAGTGTCGGTAGTCTCGTCCGACACTTGCACAATTTGTTTTCATTCAAGAGTGTGGGCAATCTCTCCCGACACCCCTTAAGTATGGGCAATATATTCCAACACTTGCACAATTTTTTTTTTTAAAATAATGTTGCAATCAAGGTTCGATCTCGTGACCTCTCGGCTTTGATACCATGTTAAGATCAAGAGCTTACTATTGTACTAAAACCAATTGGTGTCGATAAATCATAATCTGTCCCCACACATGTTGTCTCATCTTGTCTGAAAATCCCCATCATCATCCAAATATTTCTTTTTTCCTTGAAAATTGAATGGATGAATTAGTGACTAATTAGAATGATACATACATGACGATTTGCTACTACGATTGATCTCCGTTGTTGTTTCTCTGGTATTAATATATTATCTCCGGGTCGCCCGCTATGGCTTTGGCGTCGTCTTCTTCTCCTCCATCTTCTTCCTGGCTCGGCTCGTTTTCTTTCAAACCGAGCCGTCTCTAAGCAATTAAAGAGGCAAGTTTGGATTAATGTTATTCGATCATGTCGTTGTTGATCAATCGGAAGCATTTTGTCCGATTTTAAGTGCGTCTGGAATGGGCTTGCACCATGCAGGCGTGTGGGCTGACCATCCCGAATTTTCTGAGAGCTCGTAACCATGCACAAAGGGGTAGGCGTGGTTCTCTGTGGCGATCCTAAAAAATTGATTGAAAGCAAGGGCGGACTTATAGAGGGCAGGAGGAGGGCTCACGCCCCTCAAATTTTCCGAGAAATTACTAAAATACCCTTCATATTTGGTAATATGTTGCAAATGATGTAATATAAATTAGGGAATGAGGAGAAAGACAAAAATATTTCATCAATTGAGTAGAAGGACAGTCTTTTGAAATTTTTGCATAAAGGACAAAGCTATTCATCCACTGTCGAAATTCATTTTTGTTCGAAATTCACTGTTTAAATTCACTGGCGAAATTCATTGTCGAAATTCACTAATTTTCAAAATTCATTGTCGAAATTTACTGATTTTCAAGATTCACTGTCGAAATTCACTGATTTCGGGATTCACTGATTTTCGGGATTCACTGTTTGTCTTTCTCGCTATAAAAATTATGCAGTTGTCCCTCTCCCTATAAAAAATATGTAGTTGTCTTGTTACTTAAAAATATTCCAGATTGTGTCATTATCCCTAATTTTCCATATAAATTATAGGGAATGAAGGAGAAGGACAAAAATATTTCATCAATTGAGTAGAAGGACGATCTTTTGAAACTTTTGCATAAAGGACAAAACTATTTATCCACTTATCGAAATTCACTTGTGTTCAAATTCACTGTTTAAATTCAACTTGCCGAAATTCATTTATCATAAATTCACTAATTTTCAAAATTCATTGTCGGGATTCACCGATTTTAGGGATTCATTTGTCAAAATTCATTTGTCGAAATTCACTTGATTTGGGATTCACTAGGAGATTCACGATTTTGGGATTCATTGTTTGTCCTTCTCGCTATAAAATTATCTGATTGTCCTTCTCCTATAAGAA
The DNA here is from genome assembly GCA_026214975.1 of Gentiana macrophylla. NCBI lineage: Eukaryota > Viridiplantae > Streptophyta > Magnoliopsida > Gentianales > Gentianaceae > Gentiana > Gentiana macrophylla. The sequence continues at coordinate 16,469,700 of CM047816.1, read as the reverse complement.
ATATGTAGTTGTCTGTTGCTTAATAATATTCAGATTGTGTCCTTATCCCTAATTTCCCATAAATTATATGTTCCTATTGGATTTTCTTAGAGCTAAAATCCTATTGGATTCTTGGAGCATGCTAAGAGAAAGGCTTCACCACCTTGCGTAAAAAACGCTTTGCCGAAAAATCTTGGAATCAACATCTCATTTGATCATTTTCTTGATCTCCTAGTGTTGGTATAAATCTCCAACCCACCTATGTATTAGATTAAATTGTTTATTTAATGGAAAAATTAGGTAAAGTCCACATTTCCTCCCTTATTTAATCATTAATCCAGCGTCAAATTTTTAGTTGCATTAAGGACAAATAAATTCTACCGGACGAATATACCCCTATTTGATACAAACTGTAAAAGCGCATTAACAAAATATCATTAACAAAATGAATTGATATTTCCTTTCCACCTGAACTCTAACCTATCCATTTTCTTCCCTTCCCGAACAAAATCCGATGGCGGACAATATTCCTGCACGATCAGTGTGTTGGCCTCTTCTTTAACATCATTCCTTTTATCATCCCCTGCGTTTCCTCCTCATCCTCATCATTATTAATAATAAACTTCTTCTTTTGATCATCAGCTGATATTGATCCAATACCAACACAATTACACAACTCTTTATCATCTATCATCTGAAAATACACAACACGAGATACAAACGTAATTTTCTTAGGGCATCGTGTACCCGTGTGTGCTATAAAAATTGTCCACATTTCAACGATAAACAATGAGATTTCCGATTAAGTATGAGTGACGAAATAGCATGAGAAAGCCTCAAAATTATAGAAATACAAACCGAAATGCTATAAAATGGTGTGAAATGCATATAAGAGTTGACTATCATCAAGATGACTTTGTAAAACTTAAGCTCACCATCAATAAAATCTGAGTTTTACCAAAAAAAAAAAATTACATTACATAAAGAGAAAAGAGCCAAGGATTGTCCTTAACGGGAAGGGATGTAGAATGTTCAGGGGGGGGGGGGGGGGAGGGTGGGGTTGTGGGTGTGGGTTCTTTTCTGCTCTAGTCCTATTTTAGGAATGCTTGCATTTACTTGAAACCCTAATCCTCATTTATCCATTTAGGCACCACCTGTTGGATCATCAATCCAATACCGGGCTTTTATGAGAAATAATTATTTGTAAGTAGACTATCAATAAGTATTAGCTTGATATAAAAGTGATCTAAAACAGTTTAGGTTATTGGGTTATAATATATCAATTAGAGTGTGAGTCTTATGTATAAACATTAAATGATAAATTTTATTTTTGAGCTGGGTAGAAATATAAGTAACTAAATATATTACATTACATAAAAATGTTATGGTTCCTATGTCACACTAATCTTTTCTATTATGTCTTCCGTCATCAGAGAGAACTATGAAAGATTTCAAAGTGTTTCTGAACATCTTTAAAAAGTGTGTAGGTCAAGAAAACCGGTCCCACAATACAAAACGAAAATTTGCTGAGTAAAACCCGAACTTTTGATAAAGGGAATTATTATCATTTTGGATAAGTGATTTTTATGGAATAATAAAACATCGGAAAATACGTGATTGACCAGGATTGAAACTCTAATAATCAAAAAGATATTTATTGGGATCCTCTATTTTAGGTAAAATATTTAAAAGTTAGGATATGAGATAATTATTGAATTCATTGGGAAAAAGTATCACACACTATAAATAAATGTGTTGTGTGGTGGATATTTTATATTCCCTCCTTTTTTTTTTAATCTGTCTCATTCTGAGTTTTATGTCGTTTTTATTTATCATCATTTCACATTTTCAATCTGACGTTTATTATTTTTTTTTCTTTTACTAACAAAATATTTACATCTTCAATAAAAAAAAAACACAATTCCAATACTAAAAACTCATTTACCAACAAAACATTTACATCTCCAATATAAAAATACATTTCCAATTACACATATTAATTACTTTCTTAATCTGTGTGATTCTTTCTCTGCGGCATATATATAAAAACGGAGGGAGTATTAGAAAAACTAGCCGGCAACGTTGTTGCAGATTGGAAAATAGGAAAAAAGATGCAGCAATCATGTTGTCGAAATAGAGAAGAAAAGCAGGTTAAAAGAAAAGAGAAGAAGATGATCCAGTCACAATTCGGTAACTGTTTTTCAATCTGATTCACGAATAGTTTGACTTTTCAGACAGATTAAGAAAATCGCAGTTAATACTTTGAATCTCATTAAATAATTCAATATTTTTACATTTATGTCTTTAAGTAGTTGTTAGAGTATTTAATAATACACACTTTTTATTGTATATATTGTGAAGAGGGAAGGACATTAGATGAAATTTGACAATTAATGTACAAAGTTGACATTTATTTTGGGACTAACCAAAAATGAAACGTGGACAAATAAAATGGGACGGAGGAAATATTTATTTGTTTTAAGAGTCTAAATTCTAGTTTTTAGGTTAAAGGTTGGATCTTTAATTATTAGTGTTTATTCGGAATCGACAGAGGATCGAAAAAGAGGAAATTGTGTTTAGATCCGTCGTTGGTTGATAGTTTCACGTAAGATGATGTTCGGTTCGTAGTTCAGCTCGTCTTTAAGGTAACGAGTTATTCTTATCAAAATCTTCCGTTTTTAGTTTAGAGATTATGATTCTAATGTGCTTTGAATATTGTTTTATGTTAAACCTCACGAAACTAGACATGATTATGTGTAGCCTAATATCAGTGAAACTGTATTTTCAGATGTTATTATGTTTTCTAGTTACTTTATGTTAAGTAGTGTTTTCAAAGTGTGTATTACATTTTCTAGTTATTTGTATGTAAACTCTTTATTCGTTTTGATTACAGTAGAGGATATATGTTGGGAGTTCGGTGTTGTTTTGGCCTTAGTAGGTTCTCATAGGTTGGATGGGGTCTTACACGTGGAATCTATGTGCTTTACGTGCTCCTAGTAGTGTTAAGATAGGGTTTCAATAGTCTTAACATGGGTATTATTCAAAGTCTCGTGTTGAGTGTATCGTCGGTAATGACATGGGTATTATTCAAAGTCCGTGTTAGAGGTACTACCAGATCATAAAATGGGTATTAGTCAAAGTCCACCGTTAAAGTATCGTTAGTCGCAACATGGGTATTATTCAAAGTCCCGTGTCGAAAGTATCATTAGTTGTAGTAGCTGTGTTGCACCAAGAGCCTTTATGCTAAGTATGTAAGGAACATGACGATCTGAGACAAACACGTTTAGTAAGTAACAAGACGACAGGTAAACAAGATACGAACATGCTATGGTTAGTAGACAAGTCAAATGCGGGTTAGTACATTGCTTATGTAAGCTTGGTCAATAGAAATAATACGTAAGTAATTAATGTAAACGAACAAATGCGTGCAAGACAAACTAATTTAGTAAGTAAACATGTTTAATGTGCATTGATTATGAAATTGATAATTGCATTTACAAAACAACCTTTGTCACACCCTGGGTATGACAGGGTCATATCGTAATAGTACTTCAAAGTGGTTTTCCTTATGTTACAAGTATTGTATTAAACTTTTTGTGAAAGTGGATAAAGTAGATTTATGCCATATCTCCCGGCTTCCGACATAAATGAATCTCTCTTTTGATCTTCTTCCTCCTTACTGAGTATCGACCGGTGCTCACTCCTTTACTTGGAATAAGAAGATATGCAGGTTAATGACGAGTTGGATGACAAGAATGAAAAGCAAGTCTAGGAATGAAGTCTTGAAGTCCGTTGGCCTCTTTTGGGACAGACGGAGTTGTAATGAATGTTAGAAGTTATTTATGTTTTAGTTTGACAGCGCAGTTGTAATCAGATGATTTTGTTAATGGAATGTCTTAAGTGTCAATTTCCCGAGTCTTTTGTCTGTTTCTTTTGTTCCACGCCTTTTGATATGACATGAGGCTTACGTGAGATTTAGGGTTTACTCTAAATGTCAAAGTGCTTAACGTTCCTTTTTCCGGATAAAGACTCGGTATCCGAGACATAGGCATGACATGCGGCGCTATATATGGATTCAGGTACGCTTCCATTTTATTTTCTTTAGATTTTTGTTACTTTGATATAAAAGATCTTGGATCGAACTGATTGTATAACATAAGGTTAGATCGATCCAAACCACCTTGCACCAAAAATTAAGGAAATGATTCTCCCTATAGATCCGTATTTTACATTATTTTCAATTATTTACGTTGTATTTTTAATTCCAATTGAATCTGTGATGGTCTGAAACGAAAAACTAAGCTTCAGTAAATTTTGTTTCTGAAGCTAAGCCTGTGGGATCCTAGCGTCGGGCCGGTAGCTCTGAGCCTAAATCTAATCGGTTTTAGAGTTTAGATCCAATCCATGACCTCAAACAATTATCATTACAAATTCACAATGTTTCTCGATACGTTGTGATCTACTATCTAGTCTATTTTTCTTCAACATTGGTTTGATCAGACCCTTCTTTTGAATAATAATGTGTCCACAACAAAATAGTCCAATAACAATACTAACATGTTTTACACCGTTGTTTATGAGAAGACCTACATCAATTGAGAAGTCTCGCACATTTAATCATATAAAAGTATTTTTATTTTGTTTCTTTTATTGTGGCCGGATATAGCTTTACTCTGTGTTTTATTAGCGGAATCAATTAATCCATTTTTGCAGAATTTTTGGCGAAGATGTGTCACTTTGTAATCTTTTGGCAGAATTAGTCCATCAAATATATAAAAATAAAATAAAAGATAACAGATGATTTGCAAAAAAAATTTTAAAAAAAAAAGGCGTTGTTTTTCTTAAATAAAATACATATAATAAGCCAAAGAATGGAGGTACGTAGGAGACCTAGATGCCCCCTCTACACAATTTTTATACTATTGAGGTAGGAGATTTAGATGCCCCTCTACACAATTTTTATATTGAGGTAGGAGATTTAGATGTCCCTCTACACAATTTTTAATTCTCTGACTTTTTTCAAATGAATTTGCCGGCCATTTTTACATAATTTTTATAATTAGTATAGGCGATAATAACAATCCACGAAACCCTATAGGTATATTGCATGTATAAAATCATCTTAATTACAATGTAGTTTTATCCCATATTAAAAAAAATGAAGCCTTTTGCAAAATGTGTAGTCAATTTAGTTCCTCTCCTTCTCTTCATATTTCCTTCTGCCGCCGTCTTTGCATCGGGAAATATTCTGGCGAAACTACTCAGCCGTAGGTTTCCCGGCGACAACTACAACATGGTCGATGACAGCTCACCATATTCGGCTTCAAAGGAGGATTTCGAAACGTATTATTATGATCAAACACTTGATCATTTTAACTATGCACCAGATAGTTACGATACATTCAAGCAAAAGTATATGATCAACTCCAAACATTGGGGCGGCGCCAATTCGAGCTCACCAATCTTTGCGTATCTTGGGTCGGAGGGTCCGTTGAACAATGTTGTTCATTATATCGGTCTTCCTCTTGAAAGTGTTCCTCGGTTCAAAGCTCTCTTTATTGCCATGGAGGTAACATTGCTTCTTGATTATCTAATACTATATATATACATATATTCTTAGATTGTCAGTTTTTTTCGTGGTCTTTATTGGTATTGTAAAATATCTTTACAAAATCAAAAATTAAAAGACATAAACAGAGTATATTTATAACTTTGTCTCTTAACTTGATTTTGTCTACCCCTCCCCCTCCCCTTTTTTTATTCTATAAGGGGTTTGTTCTGAGTGAGGTAATTTTAAAATGATCGTAAAAGCAAGTACAACTTAAAATTCATTAGTAAGAGAAACTAATATAGGATGATGGACCTTCTCTTTGTAAAATATATTTCCCAATATTTTAGAGTTTACACCCTATTTTAAGATGTTTGATTGTTAGAAGAATTATGAAATAATGATTATAATTCTCGTAAACCTGTGTGTTTCTATAGCATCGTTTCTACGGAGAATCGGTCCCATATAATTCATCAGAGACGGCCATGAACAACGCTACCATTCGAGGCTCTTTTAACTCGGCTCAAGCCCTAGCAGATTACGCAGAGCTATTGTTATATGTGAAGGAAAAATACGGTTCTCCAGATTCTCCGATTATTGCATTTGGAGGTTCTTATGGAGGAAGTAAGAACCGTAACACTATAAATTGTTCACCTATATATATATATATCATGTTTTAGTGACATGACTATACATCAAAATCTATTTATTATTATTATTATTATTATTATTATTATTATTATTATTGCAGTGTTGGCTACATGGTTCAGGCTAAAATATCCACATATTATTTATGGAGCAGTAGCCTCATCGGCTCCCATTCTTTATTTTGACAATATTACCCCTCACGACGGTTATTATTCAATAGTATCCAAAAATTTTAAGGTGCAAATATAATATTATTATTTTTATTTTAACATGATTTATTTTATGTTTAATTATAGTTTAACTAATAAATGGTTTTGAATGCTCTCAAAAAAAAAAAATGGTTTGAATTATTTTGTTTTACAGGTTACAAGTGAAAGTTGCTATAACACAATAAAAAACTCGTGGTCAGAAATTGAAAAAATTGGTTCTCAACCAGATGGCCTCTCAATATTAGCACAGAGATTCAATACTTGCACGTATGTTATTATCATTGTTAGTCAAGTTCGAAACGTGAATTATACGCTTTAAATACGACCGCATAATTTTTTTTATTTCCTTAAAAAATACGCTAAAAAAAATCCACTTTCATGTTTCTTATTTTCCTCATCTTCTTGTACTTTGTTCTTAAAAATAATGGGTTAATACATAAAATGTAATTGATCATTTGGATACACACATCAATATATTATATAATTACTAACAAGTTATTGAAATAGAGAGAAGTGCACAATACAATCATCAATAAATCCCTGCATATATTTTTGTTTATAAGAATGAAATTTCAGAATTAGCATATACAACAAAATATCTCAAAAGCGTCCCGGGCATAATAAATGTCGCTTAGATATTTTGATAAACTTAGTTATGTCCTGTGTTGTTGCTATTTTTATTGACATCCTCATGATGTTCTGTTACGTTTTTTATTACACTTATTATGTCTAACATATCGTTAAGAGAGCAATATATATAGATTCTTTTGCTATTGTATTTTCTTAGCATTAATTATAGTCATCATTGATCATTATAGATAACTAGAGAGTTTAATTATTTTCGGACCTTTGAATGCAACTTCTCGACCTAGAGGGCGTTTTAAGTTATATATATGCCGTGGCAGGCGTTACAATAATCCATCACATAAGCCTATCGCCGCCCTTTGTTCGGCCATCAACAACGCAACAGAAGAAGGAAACGATACTCTAGCCAGGATAATTGCTGGTGCACTATATGCTTACACCAATCAAAACATGACTTGTTTCAAAATTTATCCTGATGACCCTAACGCTTCATTTCTTTATGGATGGAATTGGCAAGTAAGTACAAGCATCAGTTTAAGTTTTTCGGAGAAATTGTAATTCAACATATATTACACGTCTTCCCTCACAAAATTTGCATTTCACTATCACTAATTTTTGTTTCATCCTTCAAAAAAAAAAATTTGTTTGTTCCACAACTTGAGGGTGGTGAAGGTAATTACACTAGCAACCAAGGTTTGAATTATCATCGTCTCTTATAATGTATATTATTATATTAAAAATCTCATTTTCGTCCACAACCCCTCCCCCCCGTTCCGAAAAACTTGTTACACAACAAAATTATCATAATAAATCGATAAAAAAACACTTTTACATTATTGATCACGGAAGAACTCTTATCAATTAATTTTTCATACGCCTTAATAAATAGTGTAAGCGTAAGTTGTGTCACTTCATTTTGATAAATTGTCACAGAATTATCACTGCCCTTTAATTATTACTATTCTAGGCTAACAAATTTACACCAAGAATATATGTAGTAGGATCATCTAAAGTAATAGTTTTGGTGATCTCTCATTTTAAGGCGTTATAAAAAAATGACGTAGTATTGAAAAATAAAATCTACGGCTATATTATTTTAACATTTTAGTTTTAGAGTATTTCTTTTTTAGTTTTCAGCAATAAAATTATCTACCGTTTCATATAAAAGATAATTATCTAGAATAGAAAGATGAAAAGAAAAAAATCTTTTAACAAATGTTTCGTCCTTTTTTTTCACGCTTCTAGAAATCCACGAAAATATATTTCGGTTGTAAATATATATATGTACATTTTCTTACAAGATATTGTACTTGTAGAGTTGCACCGAAATGGTGATCCCAATAGGCATTGGCGAAGATACCATGTTCCAATACTCTCCTTTTAATATGACACAATATAACGATTACTGCAAGACCACATACGGTATCACACCTCGTTCTCATTGGGTTACAACCTACTATGGTGGCCAGGTATCTATATCTATATCTATATATATATATATCTATATGTTTCTCTACATCTCAATTGATTCGTTTTCGATAAAACCTTTGCATAAGTTTCATACTCTCTGAACACAGCAAAAAACCTTTGAAATATTTTCTTTTCCTTTTCAGATTGCGGTATTGTTTAATTTTTTTTTTTCAGGACATAAAACTGGTTCTTCAGAAGTTTGCAAGTAATATCATTTTTGCCAACGGTTTAAGTGATCCTTACAGTGTTGGAGGGTACGTAATAACATGACTCATTATTACTATTGAAATATTACTATTGGAATTGACACTATTATTGATGAAATTTGTTCATTTAATTTAACTTTAGGTATTATTATTATATATGATCAAATGTTTTCACGTTTCATTGTGTATAATATTTTTTTATTTTTATTGTTTTTCCATTGTTTTTGTGGCAATGAAATACAGGGTTCTGGAGGACTTATCAGACAGCTTGCTTGCTATCTACACAACCAACGGTCTTTCTCCAATCTTGTCTTGATTTAATATATATATGGGTCATGTGACCCCACTGAGATCCAGAAAAACTTTTTACTATCAAAATGATGTTGTTTTGATATTAAAAAGTGTCGTTTTGTTGATAAAAAATATAGTTTTAGACTCCGGTGACTCCACTTAAACAATTTTTTGGATTTAAAATGTAGTTTTACCGTCCGTGTATGCCAATGAAAAAACTTCGAATCCGCCATATATATATATATATATATATGGAGTAATATACCAGTTCAGTTGTTATTCGTACTTTAAAAACAACTGTGTTTTGATTAGAGTAACTTAATATGTTCCTATATATACAGGTTCCCATGTCTTGGACATGAGCCCATCAGAGCAGATGATCCAGATTGGTTAAAAATCAAAGGGAAATTGAACTCAAAGTAATAGAAGGTTGGATTGGAAATTATTATAGTGATCTTTATCTTTCAAAAGATAGGAAAATGGTATATCACAAAGACAACTGACTTTTTTTCCTTTCTTAAATATGAAAACTAAAGACAATTGCAGTTAATTAATGCTAAGATATTAGGGATTGAATTTCACCATATTACAAAAAAGACATTGAGTAAGAGATGCATTTCTGCGGGCATGATCCGAACAAGAATTTACGATTAGTCGGATCGAGTTGATTTCGGATATCGGGGTTTTAGGGGAAAGAAAAAGTGTTATGGTGCTAATGTTCTTAATTATGAGATTTCTTCTTGTCAATTTAATCATCTGATTCAAACGAGGTGATTTTCCTTTTTTTTTTGTTTCTTCATAAACAATATTATAAATCTTGCATTATTTTATATATTTCATTTCTCTTTCATAATTGTTTGTGTTTTGCATGGAAGACTTTGTTTAAACATAACTTGTATGAATGTTAGCAAAAATATCTACAAAAATTTACCTAGGTCATTATGAAATTCCAATCTACTATTTTCATCAATTTATCTGATATATAGTTGTCAAAAAAAATATATATATTATGAAAGTTGATTTTATGCATCGATTAATCATACAAAGAATTTCGGCAACTACTTACATATATACTTACATCGGATGAATCGGAACGGAGTCAACTGTACAAAACATCAACCAATTAAGACGTTACAAATGAGCCTCGTGCATCGACTACACGGAAAATGATACACACACAACACAATTTCACCACACATATTTCATTTACCTAGGTCATTATGAAATTATATATATATATATATATATATATATATATATATATATATATATATATATATATATATATATATATATATATGATCATGTGACCCATTGATATCCGAAATTATTTTTTTAAGTATATTAAAACGATATGGTTTTAGTAAAAAAAATGTAGTTTTGTTGTTAAAAAATGTTGTTTTGTAATTAAAAAATGTTGTTTTGTAGTTAAAAAATGTAGTTTTGTTGTTAAAAAGTGTAGTTTTTAGACTCCGATGTGACCGCCCTCCCACACTGAAACAAATTCCTAGATCCGGCCCTGAATCCAACACAAATCCAACACAGTTAATTGTCTTAAAACACATCATGACCATACAAATATAGTCCACTAACTCACCTAAAAATCTATTTCTGGTTCCTTGCCCCCTTTCTATAAGTGGTTCCATTCGAGTGCGGTAATTTTAGAATGGTTGTAAAACAAGTATGGCTTGATACTTCGCAAGTAAGTGAGACTAATACATATAAGATGACGGGCCTCCTTTTTGTAAAATATACATTTCCCTATATTTTATAGTTTACGCCCTATTTTAAAATATTTGATTGTTATAAGAAGTATGAAATAATGATTATAAAGTTTTTTTTTTCCATCAAAAACCTGCACTGATTTGGTGAAAAAATGGTAGCTGCACTGATTTGATGAAAGAAAAATGGTATTGATTTGGCTGGTGATCAATGATAGTATTAATTTGGTTGGGAAAAAGAAATTGGATTGATTGGCAACATAAATTGTCTAATAGCGGAAGAAGGATCAGGCGAGGGTTCACCAATGTTAAGGCACTCGAATCCCCACCCCTGTCTCTGATACCATAAAGAAAATCAGAATAGTGAAAGAAACTCTGAAAGGTGGTTTTTTATTGAATTATTTTTTTTCAATGATACAATAGAGAATTTATTGGCTTATACTACTTAGCCTCTAAGCAACATTTATTATAAAGATCATATGTAATTAAAATACAATCATAAGAATCATTTAACATTAATTATAAGAATTATTCTGCATTAATGGTGTGATCAACTGTATCTTCAAATTTTGTCTTCTATCACGTCGAACGGTGGATATAGAGGCGGAGGAGCTTCTTTGGGTGATCTTAGTCTGGAGCAGGTACAGATCCTTCTCAATTTGGTAAATAACCAACAACAGGACCAAATGCTTGGTAAGAACTCTTATTTACCATGATTATTGATACCGGTGCATCCCACCACGTCGCCAGCAACGCCACGTGTTTTATTTCTTTGGAAAACATTGTTGCTTGTAATGTGGGTCTTCCGGATGGAAAACATGCCTGGCTACTAAGGCAGGAAGTGTACAACTTGCCGGCGGATTGACATTAAAACGTGTTTTACTTGTGCCTCAATTACAATGCAACTTAATATCGGTGTCGAAATTGATAGATGACTCAAACTGCTTTGTCCGATTCACTAGTACTTTGTGTGCTATACCGGACCGACACTCGGGGATCCTAATCGGAGCCGGTGAGAGAAAGGATAAACTCTACTACTATCAAGGGATTCCTATGGTATGCGCATATATTGACGGTTCCGGAAACTAGTGAATTTGAGTTGTGGCATCGACGCATGGGGCATCCATCAGATAGAATCATCAAAATGGTACCTGCTGTTAGTTCTAGTAGTGCTAAAAAATCTTTGAATAAAGCTTGCGATGTTTGTCCTCAGGCGAAACAGAATTGTGATAGTTTTCCCCATAGTGAAAATAAAGCTACTCAAATATTTGAGTTGATTCACTGTGATTTATGGGGACCATACAAGACACTCTCTACTGGAGGTGTTCATTATTTTTTAACATTAGTCGTGAATTTTCACGGGCAGTTTTGGGTTTATCTGTTACATTCCAAAACCGACGTATCCAAGGCTTTTTGCTCCTTTATTTCCGTGATTGAACGTCAATTTGGGGTGACTGTTAAAATAGTAAGAATTGACAACGGCACATAATTAATAATTTCATTGCATGCTGCCTTATTTTGACGTACATGGGATTATATTTCAGGCTTCTTGTGTTGGTACCCCACAACACAATGGTTGGGTGGAGCGCAAACACCAACATATTTTAAATATCGCTTGTGCTTTACTATTCCAAGGCAATCTTCCGGTATCTTTCTGGGGAGAATGTGTCATTAGTTCCAACTATTTAATTAATCGTACTCCCTCCCGGTTATTAAAAAACAAAACTCCTTATGAAAATCTTTTTGGAAATTCACCCAATTTCGATGAATTAAGAGTGTTCGGTTCACAGTGCTACGCTCACAATCAAAAATCTATGGGCGACAAATTTTTATCTCGAAGCAGAAAATGCGTGTTTATTGGGTACCTTCATGGCAAAAAGGGTTGGAAATTATATGACCTTGCAACCAGAGAGATTTTTATATTTTGAGATGTTAAGTTTTATGAGAATGAATTTCCATTTACTACTCCTCCAAATAATAATGTTGTTCATACAAGTGAATCGGTGCCTAATAACCATGAGGGTGTGCACCTTGAATTTTTGGCTGATGAGGAAAACAACTTAGCATCCAGCAAGGATGTAATATTTAATGAGGAAAATAGGGGGGCAATCATGTGAAAGAACAACCGGCGGATGCAACTGTGCCTGAGCCTCCTTTGGGTCGTGGGCTCTGAGAAAAACGTCCCCCGGGCTGGCATCATGATTACGTCATGCATACTGTACATACATTGAGTCCATCCCACATCTCACCATCTCCATCCAGTTCCTCAGGTAATCCTTATCCTCTAGCACATTTCGTAAATTACGATAAATTTTCTTTGCGGCACCGTATATTTCTTGCAGCTAAAACAACCGGCATTGAGCCACGTAATTTTAATATGGCTATGAAAGATGTTGGGTGGCGAGAAGCAATGCAGAACGAAATCCAGGCTTTAAAGGCCAATAAAACGTGGGTGATGGAAACATTACCTCTAGGAAAGAAAGCCCTCGGTTGCAAAGAGTCTATAAATTAAATATCGGGCTGATGGGACAGTCGAGCATCTCAAGGCTCGACTTGTAATTTTTGGCAATCGACAGATTGAGGGTATCGATTACAACGAGACTTTCACCCTTGTTGTGAAGATGGTTACTGTAAGTACCTTATTAGCCGTGGCTGCTGCGAAAAACTGGGAACTACTTCAGGACGTTCATAACGCTTTCCTTCATAGAGATCTTGAAGAGGAAGTATATATGAAACTTCCTCCCGGCTTCACTGTTCAACAATCGGGTATGGTTTTCCGCCTTCAAAATCTACTGTATGGCTTGTGAAGGGCCCCAAGGTGTTGGTTTGCTAAACTGGAGGCTTCTCTCAAGCAATAAGGTTTTCTTCAGTCATATTCAGATTATTATCTTTTCACTTTCCGTCGTGGTCACACTCAGCTCAATGTGCCCGTGTATGTTGATGATCTCATTATCTTGGGAAATGACTCTTCCGCTATTGCCACATTCAAAAAATACTTGCATTCTTGTTTTCACGTGAATGACTTAGGCATCTTAAAATATTTTCTCGGTATTGAGGATGCTAGGAGTTTAGAAGGAAATTTCTTAAGCCAGATAAAGTATACCCTTGACATTATTGCAGATGTTGGTTTGTTAGGTGCTAGACCTGCCGGCTTTCCGATCAAGTAAAACCATAACCTAGCTCGTGCCCAAGGCCCTGTCATTGAGGATCTAGAGAGGTACATGCGGTTAGTGGGTCGTCTCATTTATTTTTCTTTCACGTGCCCCGACTTTGGCCCACATATTGGCTCAATTCATGCACCAACCGAGACAAGAGCATTGGGATACAACTCTTCATACCGTGTGTTATTTGAAAGGGTGCCCAGGTCAAGGTATTCTTTTACGTGCGGATAGTGATTTATCTTTGACCGGTTGGTGCGACTCTGATTGGGCCTGCTGTCCTATGACGCGTCTCTCACTCACTAGTTGGATAGTGTTCCTTGGTGATTCCCCGATTTCTTGGAAAAACAAGAAACTACATACGGTTTCTCAATAATCACCGAAGTTGAATATCGCTCGATGGAAGCAGTTACATCGAAATTGACCTGGCTCAAGGCATTACTTGGAAGCTTGGGGGTTGCACACCCACGCGCGATGCGTTTGTTCTGTGATAGTCAAACGGCCTTGTATATTGCACAAAATCCCGTTTTTCATGAGCAAACAAAGCATATTGAAGTGGATTGTCATTAAGTCCGGGATGCTATCCAGGTTGGTCTCATCCGTACGCCCCACGTGTCAACAACCGAGCAACCGGCGACATGTTTACTAAAGCATTAGGACACTATCGCTTTTCCTACTTACTCTACAAGTTGGGCATTTGTGACATCCATGCTCCAACTTGAAGGGGGTGTTAAGCCCTATCTTGATACTTTGACCCGATTTAATGTAATTGATTGTGTAGAATATTTTTAGCATGATTGTAGGCATGATTTATTACTTAGCATGATTGTAGGCTCGACTAGTCGTGATTATGGGCTGATAGTGAATCAACAATTATATATATGTATCGAATTGGTTCACAATGAATATACGGAAAACCATTCTGACGATTATATGGTAGTCTCGGTGGTTTAAGATGAGGAGTAGAGATGTTATGTGATCCTTTTCTTGACATAACTTAAGTGGCTAGCTAATAATTAATAGCTAACATAATTGCCTAGATAAAAGCAAAAACATCATGATAATTCTTAGTAAGACATTTGGAAATATCGCAATGTGTTGTATGGTCACTCAATGTCCGCCGAACAAACACACTAATGGGACTAGCCCGAGACCACTAGAGCGGTTCTCTTGTAGGTTGCACCCCTGATGAGTTCTTGGTGCTTCTAGACCTAGTGTGGTTCCTTGAATGCATGATATAACAAAGATAAGCTAAGCTAGAAACAAAATAGGTACCTCACAAAGTGTTATGAGCATAAAGTGATCTTTAGAAGTTATGCCTGTTACATAAAGATAACCTTTAATAATAATTTCATCCCATTACTTTCCTTTCATTATGAAACTCGTTATTCAATCAATAGCTTCTACCTCTTGTTAAGTACGCTATATATTTATCCTTTTGCATGTTTGTATGTTTCCCTTCCGAGAAGATTTGTAGGATGATGATGATGATTATGAGGATATAGAATGAGTTATGTGATGTTTGGAGATCTCAATATGCTTTTATTTCTGTTTTTATTTCATGAGACTTGAACATGGTTGAAGACTTGTTGCATTTTATCTTTTTTGGATTTTAAGACTCGTGTTGTAAGATAATTTTCCTTTGGTTTGTAAGACTTTTCTTTGGATTTCGTACATTGTAAACTTCTTTTATTTCACTTGTGGACAACATCGATTCTCGTTTTTAGCTTTTTGTATGGTTTACTCGAGTCTTTTTATGTTCCGCGTTCTTTACTCGTGATACAACGATGTATGATGTTAGAGATAATGATGTAATATTCTAGATATAGAAAATTAGGAAAATAATTGATTGTAATCAATCTCATTATGGTTATTATTATGTTCACATTATGACTATTAGTATAAATAGCCTACTATTGTATTCAATCAAAGTAATGCAATACAATATCTTTTTCTATTATTCTATCATGGTATCAGAACTCTAGACTAACGTCTTTTCGATCCTGGGCAAACTTTCCGAAAAAGAATGTTTGGGTGGGGGTTTGTGACATCAATATGATCAAAACCTCACCCCTCCCAAGTTTTTTTTATTTTACTTCTCTTTTACTTCTCTTTTCTTCTCGAATTTCTTTTTCCTGCTTGTTTTTCGGCCGGTCATTTTTCTATCTGGTCAACCCTCCTCTAAAAATCAGCACTTTAATTTCTTTTTACCACTATCTTTGCTTTCTTATTTCACAAGTCTCACCTCCTCCTCTCTACTTTGCTTTATTTCTCGTTCTTTTTTTTTTTTTTCTTTTTTCTTCAAGATTCATACATCCACATGCATATTCATGAGATTCGCGGACATGGTAATCTATTGCACCACCAACAGCCGCCGGCTTTTCTTTCCCGTCCACCCTCCCTCCCGCCACCCCTCTTCTATTATTATTGTTATTATTATATTAATATCAAAATAAATAAATAAAAAACAATAAAAAAAGAAAAAAAAAATTTATGTCATTATTGTCGATCCAACCCCGTCAACACCTAGTTCATTTTGTTTAACGGTGATGGTCTCCCAATCAATTTCTTTTTCTAAGCCCCTTTCTTTCTCATGGTCAAATTCAATTGTTTCTTGTTTCATCGGCAGTGCGACTTTTCACTCACTTGATTTGCTCTATCGTTTTTTATTTTAGGGTATATCCTTCAATTTATTGTCTTTTTAAGGGTAAATCCCTCCTCGTGTGTTTTTTTTAGGGTATATCCCTCCATGTATTTTTTTTTCGGGTCTATCCCACCAGCTTTTCTTCAAGCAATATCAAGTTGAGAAGAAGTTGATGTTGATTGATATGCAGAGTTGTCGCAGACACCCAGGACTCAAGCCATTCATTGCGAGCCAATCACCATGTTCGTTGCACTACCATGTGATTGCGGGGGCGTGTTAGAGATAATGACAGAATATTCTAGATATAGAAAATTAGGAAAATAATTGATTGTAATCAATCTCATTATGGTTATTATTATGTTCACATTATGACTATTAGTATAAATAGCTTACTATTGTATTCAATCAAAGTAATCATTATGATCAAACCCTCACCGCTCCCACATTTTTAAATTTTTTTTCACGTTGAATTTTTTTTTTCTTCCTTTCAAAATAAACATGGCTGATTCAAAGGCTCCGGTGGCGTCAAAATTGCAAGCCGAATTAGGCTCCCAACAATCCTCCTCCTTCATCGCCGCTCCAGGATCATTCAAACTTCTCGCCGGATTCTATGGTCGGGCCTTTTCAACATTGTTGCACAAATGATTTCGCATAATATATAAAGCACTCACTCGCCGCAATGCCGATATTAGCACGGCCTTCCTAAGCGCCGCTCATCTCCATGCCCCACCAAAGCCTCTGGCAGCCTCCTTGTGTCTTTCATAATTTTCTTCTTATTATTTTTTTTTATTTTTAATAAATATACCAATCTTGTCATTATCTTATCCACAAACCCGTATCCACCCTCAACTCCTTTCTATTTTTCTTTTCTCCACCTTTACCCTGCGCTTCTTTTTATTTTTTGTTAGGGCATGACCCTCCGTTCCTTTTATTTTTGTTAGCGTATATCCTCTCACTCATTTATTAATGTTAGGTACAACCCTCCAAGCCTTTCTTTCTGTTAGGGTATATCCCTCCACTCCTTTAATTTTGCAAAGGTACATCCCTCCAACTATCGTTTTTCCTTTAGGGGTATATCCCTCCATGCTTTCCTTATGAGCCAATCTCCATGTTCATTGCATTAACATGGGATTGCGGGGGCGTATTAGAGATAATGACAAAGATTAATTGCTACCATATCTTTGGATACTGCTAATAATGATGATTGATTGTCATTTGATATTATTTGATTCTGTCTTTATTATTCACTTGTTGGCCAAGTATATTGTCCTATAATTATTGTAATCGTCTTTTAGTATTATCAATACAATCAATTATCGTTTCTCTATTATTCTATCATGGTATCAGAGTTCTAGACTAACGTCTTTTCGATCCTAAGCAAACTTTACGAAAAAGAATGTTTGGGTTTTTAATTCCAATAATACAATAATAGACTATTTATACTAATAGCCATAATGTGAACATAATAATAACAATAATGAGATTGATTACAATCAATTATTTTCCTAATTTTCTATATCTAGAATATTATGTCATTATGTCTAACACGCCCCCGCAATCACATGGTAGTGCAACAAACATGGTGATTGGCTCGCAATGAATGGCTTGAGTCCTGGGTGTATGCGACAACTCTGCATATCAATCAGCATCAACTTCTTCTCAACTTGATATTGCTTGAATAAAAGCTTGTGGGATAGACCCTAAAAAAATACATGGAGGGATATACCCTAAAAAAAAAAGACACGAGGAGGGATTTACCCTTAAAAAAACAATAAATTGAGGGATATGCCCTAAAATAAAAAAACGATAGAGCAAATCAAGTGAGTGAAAATTCGAACTGCTGATGAAACAAGAAACAATTGAATTTGACCATGAGAAAGAAAGGGGCTTAGAAAAAGAAAGTGATTGGGAGACCATCACCGTTAAACAAAATGAACTAGGTGTTGACGGGGTTGGATCGACAATAATGACAATTTTTTTTTTATTTTGATATTAATATAATAATAACAATAATAATAGAAGAGGGGTGGTGAGAGGGAGGGTGGACGGGAAAGAAAAGCCGGCGGCTGTTGGAGGTGCAATAGATTACCATGTCCGCGAATCTCATTAATATGCATGTGGATGTATGAATTTGAAGAAAAAAGAAAGGAAAAAAAAAAGCGTGAGAAATAAAGCGAAGTAGAGATAAGGAGGTGGGACTTGTGAAATAAGAAAGCAAAGATAGTGGTAAAAGAAATTAAAGTGCTGATTTTTAGAGGTGAGTTGATGAGATAGAAAATGACCGGCAAGAACAAGCGGGATAAAGAAATTCGAGAAGAAAAGAGAAATAAAAGAGAAAAAACTAAGAACGGAGGGTGAGGATTCAGTATAGATTAGTGTAACAAACCCCACCCGAACGGATTCTTGAAAGTTTGCTCAGATCTAAACGACGTTAGTCTCATAGCTCTCGATACCATAATGTAATAATAGAAAAGACATTGTATTGCGTTGTTTTGATTGAATACAATAGTAGACTATTTATACTAATAGTCATAATGTGAACATAATAATAACTATAATGAGATTGATTACAATCAATTATTTTCCTAATTTTCTATATCTAGAATATTATGTCATTATGTCTAACAACGAGGTGACTTTAACATAATTTGTATGAATGTTGGCAATAAATATTTACAAATTTACCTGAGTCGTTATGATATTTCGATACTACTCCCTTTGTTTCAATTTTTCCGATTTAGTTGCTAAAAGAATACGTATATTATGATAGTTAATTAATGCATTGATTGTACAAATAATTTTGGCAACTACTTACAAGAGATGAATCGAACGGAGGAGTCAACTCGTGACAAGACATCCACCAACACGTTACTTAATGAGCCTCGTGCATGATTACAAGGAAAATGACACAATTGCTCCCGAAACATTATATAAACTATACACCCAACACAATTTCACCATACAAGTACATATTTCATTTATGAATTAAAAAAATTAAGAACTAGTAAAACTTATCACCACAAAATAATGTTGGGTGTAGATATTATGTAAAACTTAGAGTAAATTTATCATTTTTCACTTTACACTTGTTATAAATTAAAGTTCTTGTTTCATACGCCCTTAGACGTTTTTGTTCGACTATATACACACGGTAATAGCAAACGTCTCTCAAAATACAACAATCATACACTCGTTTGATTTTGCACTTGATTAGGAAGGAGGAACCACTTGTACCTTGTTTTCTTCTTGAATGACTTTGATAATATGAATTTTATTCAGATGGAAAGATGAATTTTCTCTGTGTTTTCATTCAAAGGTCGTAGAATCATATAGACTTTTATGAGGCATTTCGTTTAGACGTATGTCCCTTCCCTATTGAATAACACTAGATTTTGCGGATAATCTTTGAATGTTCTTTGAAAACTTGATGTAGGGTATCATGACCAAGCAAATCTGCATCTAGAACCCAAATTTCGGGCTAATCGACCCATTAACCGCCTCCGACATCGAGGTAGTTTCAGGTTATTCAAGATTAAATCTAATAAGATCCAATAGTGAAAACTCAAAATTTTGCAAGAATATCAACAATAAATTGCATAAATTAAATAAGGGTGATTGAGCCAAAGGTCCACTTTTTAATACAAAATAAATAAACAGACACACTTTTTTTTAGTTGCAATAAGGACAAATAAATTCCGTGTGACCCAAATACCCTTATACTAATGTACGCACTCCAACAAACGATGTTGGTGTGATTGTGATTAAACTAATGTCGCTTTTAAAACAACCGTAATTTTTGACGTAGAACTCCGATCATCAAAAAATTTCACCAACATTCATGTTTTTTTTTTTTGCTCTTTATTTTGAGATATCATACGATACACTTCCGATGTAAATTTTGAAAGCCGAAAAAACATTTGTATTAATCGGAGCGCTTTTTCTTATAAACGATCGTAACTTTTGATTTAGAACACCGATCTTCAAAATTCTTTCACCAAAAGTTCATATTTTTCTCTTCATTTTGATATCTCATACGATACCTTTCGACGTAGTTATTGAAAGCCGAATTTAATCGCAGCGCTTACACTAACACAATATCAAGAGCACAAGAATACAAGATCGTGAAAAAACAAGATCGCGAACATCATTACCATTACCATTAACTATAGCAAAGGTGGGATTAGACAAAAATCATGGGCTCGGCAAGCTTTACAACAATACCGACACCCAATATTACTTTATGGATTAAAACGGAAACAAATCAGTAAAATAAAAATCATTTAGACAATAATGTAATCACATTAACACCCAAAAACTTGTGTATTTTCAATTAACACATTCAATTGCAATGAAAAAAAATTACAACATATATGTTAAACAACTTTAACATCAACATATATGATAATTAAGTTACATCAAAGAAAGGATTACTCTTGCCATTTCTATAAAAAAAAAAAAAAAAAAAAAACTTAGATCTACGAGAACCAACTAACTAGTAGTATGTAAATGCAACATATGGCTCTTAGGCATGTGATGATCTTGATTTTTTCTTGTATACTTGTGATGAAAGGCTAGCATTGCCTCACCATTTTGAATCAACAAATTTTTCAATCACCTGGTCAAAACCACCTCGCAATGACACCTTTTACTAACAATAAATTATGATATTAATAGTATCAAGAAACAAAGACGTGAACCCTCATATAAGGCTCATTTAAGGCTTAATTCAAGGGACTACTTCAAGGCACACATATCCGACTCATATAAGGCTCATTTAAGGCTTAATTCAAGGGACACAATATCATATCCGCTCATATAAAGCACACAAGATCGTAACAATATTGTATCACTAACACAATGATCATGCTCATATATGGCTCATTTAAGGCTTAATTCAAGGGACTACTTCAATAAGTTGAAAATAGTTAACATCATATCAATTACAGCCATGTCAGCAAAAGCCAAGTGGACTCAACATACAATAAATGAATCAATATAATACACAGATCCATTGCAGCTAAAAGGTAATTGATTGAAACATATGCAAGTGAGGAGAAATAAAGTTTATTAGCAAAGCTAAAAGGTAATAACAGCAACCACAGCACATATGGATTCAAGGAATAGAATAGATTATATGTAAACTCTCATATGACGAAGAAGTATATATAATGCAGCATCAAAAAAGCCACACTCATAAAAGTTTACACAAGAAGTAAACTATCGTCATACTTATTTTACTTATTTTCCATTCACCCCTCTTCCTTTACCAAATCTTGTTCCTTGTGCAAGAAATCGAAATCTAAAACGAAATATAATTAGAGTAATGCCATAAACGAAAAGAGAAGATAATGACAGAAAAGAAAGAAAATGAGAATAAGAGATCGTGAAGTCTATTTATGACGATACACATTAGATTTGATAAACAACATGTTCTAGAATATTAGTATGAATATTTATGACAGTTACAGTAATGCATTAATAATTAGTATGAATAATGCCTTTTTGATACATCTGTCTCACCTGTTTGACTGGTTAATCAAAAATACTTCTTGAAGCTAGGTGGGGTGTCTGTCCCTTATAAATTTTACTAGTTAAACCAAAAGAAGATGCCCCTCAAAAAAAAAAAATCCAAACCACTTCTTTGCCCGCCATCTGTTTACATTTCCTATATTCACGTTCCTATATATATAACACCTATCCATCACCACCAACAAAAAGAAAGAAAATAATTAAAGTTCAAAGACCTAGTTATCGTGTTAAGATCAAGCGCTTATCTGTCCCAACACTTGCACAATTTTATTTTTGTTCCAACCAGGGTTCGATCTCGCGACCTCCGCCCGATACCATGTTAAAGATCAAACGCTACCATTCTACTAAAACCAATTGGTGTTAATAAAGGCGCTACCATATTTCCTTATTTATTTAATAGTGTGGGCAATATTTCCCAACACCCCTCAAGTGTGGGCAATCATCTCAAAGACTCGCACAATTTGTCATTCAAGAGTATGGGAAATCTGTCGCAACACCCCCCCTCAAGTGTCGGTAGTCTGTCCCAGCACTTGCACAATTTGTTTTTCATTCAAGAGTGTGGGCAATCTCTCCCGACACCCCCTTAAGTATGGGCAATATATTCCAACACTTGCACAATTTTTTTTTTTAAAATAATGTTGCAATCAAGGTTCGATCTCGTGACCTCTGGCTTTGATACCATGTTAAGATCAAGAGCTTACTATTGTACTAAAACCAATTGGTGTCAGTAAATGCGCAATCTGTCCCAACATGTTGTCTCATCTTGTCTGAAAATCCCCCATCATCATCCAAATATTTCTTTTTTTTCCTTGAAAATTGAATGGATGAATTAGTGACTAATTAGAATGATACATACATGACGCATTTGCTACTACGATTGATCTCCGTTGTTGTTTCTCCGGTATTAATATATTATCTCCGAGTCGCCCGCTATGGCTTTGACGCCGCCTTCTTCTCCTCCATCTTCTTCCTGGCTCGGCTCGTTTTTCTTTCAAACCGAGCCGTCTCCTAAGCAATTAAAGAGGCAAGCTGGATTAATGTTATTCGATCATGTCGTTGTTGATCAATCGGAAGCATTTTGTCTGATTTTCTGGTGCGTCTGGAATGGGCTTGCACCATGCAGACGTGGGCCTGACCATCCTGAATTTTACTGAGAGCTCAGAACCATGCCTGCAAGGGGTAGGCGTGGTTCTACCGTATTGATCCTAAAAATTGATTGAAAGCAAGGGGCGGACTTATAGAGGGCGCGAGGGGCTCACGCCTCAAATTTTCCGAGAAATTACTAAAATACCCTTCATATTTGGTAATATGTTGCAAATGATGTAATATAAATTAGGGGGAATGAGGGAGAAAGACAAAAATATTTCATCAATTGAGTAGAAGGACAGTCTTTTGAAATTTTTGCATAAAGGACAAAGCTATTCATCCACTGTCGAAATTCATTTTTGTTCGAAATTCACTGTTTAAATTCACTGGCGAAATTCATTGTCGAAATTCACTAATTTTCAAAATTCATTGTCGAAATTTACTGATTTTCAAGATTCACTGTCGAAATTCACTGATTTCGGGATTCACTGATTTTCGGGATTCACTGTTTGTCTTTCTCGCTATAAAAATTATGCAGTTGTCCCTCTCCCTATAAAAAATATGTAGTTGTCTTGTTACTTAAAAATATTCCAGATTGTGTCATTATCCCTAATTTTCCATATAAATTATAGGGGGAATGAAGGAGAAGGACAAAAATATTTCATCAATTGAGTAGAAGGACAGTCTTTTGAAACTTTTGCATAAAGGACAAAACTATTTATCCACTATCGAAATTCACTTGTGTTCGAAATTCACTGTTTAAATTCATCGCCAAATTCATCGTCGAAATTCACTAATTTTCAAAATTCATTGTCGGGATTCACCGATTTTCGGATTCATCATCAAAATTCACCGCCGAAATTCACCGATTTCGGGATTCACTAGGAGATTCACCGATTTTCGGATTCACCGTCATTCCTTCTCGCTATAAAAATTATACAGTTGTCCTTCTCCCTATAAGAAATATGTAGTTGTCCTGTTGCTTAATAATATTCCAGATTGTGTCCTTATCCCTAATTTCCCATAAATTATATGTTCCTATTGGATTTTCTTAGAGCTAAAATCCTATTGGATTCTTGGAGCATGCTAAGAGAAAGGCTTCACCACCTTGCGTAAAAAACGCTTTGCCGAAAAATCTTGGAATCAACATCTCATTTGATCATTTTCTTGATCTCCTAGTGTTGGTATAAATCTCCAACCCACCTATGTATTAGATTAAATTGTTTATTTAATGGAAAATTAGGTAAAGTCCACATTTCCTCCCTTATTTAATCATTAATCCAAATTTCAAATTTTTAGTTGCATTAAGGACAAATAAATTCTACCGATTTAATATACCCCTATTTGATACAATCAGAAAAGCGCATTAACAAAATATCATTAACAAAATGAATTGATATTTCCTTTCACCTGAACTCTAACCTATCCATTTTCTTCCTTTCCTAACAAAACTGATGGCGGACAATATTCCTGCACGATCAGTGTGTTGGCCTCTTCTTTAACATCATTCCTTTTATCATCCCCTGCGTTTCCTCCTCATCCTCATCATTATTAATAATAAACTTCTTCTTTGATCATCAGCTGATATTGATCCAATACCAACACAATTACACAACTCTTTATCATCTATCATCTGAAAATACACAACACGAGATACAAACGTAATTTTCTTAGGGCATCGTGGTACCCGTGTGTGCTATAAAATTGTCCACATTTCAACGATAAACAATGAGATTTCCGATAAGTATGAGTGACTAAAATAGCATGAGAAAGCCTCAAAATTATAGAAATACAAACCGAAATGCTATAAAATGGTGTGAAATGCATATAAGAGTTGACTATCATCAAGATGACTTTGTAAAACTTAAGCTCACCATCAATAAAATCTGAGTTTTACCAAAAAAAAAAAATTACATTACATAAAGAGAAAAGAGCCAAGGATTGTCCTTAACGGGAAGGGATGTAGAATGTTCAGGGGGGGGGGGGGGGGGAGGGTGGGGTTGTGGGTGTGGGTTCTTTTCTGCTCTAGTCCTATTTTAGGAATGCTTGCATTTACTTGAAACCCTAATCCTCATTTATCCATTTAGGCACCACCTGTTGGATCATCAATCCAATACCGGGCTTTTATGAGAAATAATTATTTGTCGTAGACTATCAATAAGTATTAGCTTGATATAAAAGTGATCTAAAACAGTTTAGGTTATTGGGTTATAATATATCAATTAGAGTGTGAGTCTTATGTATAAACATTAAATGATAAATTTTATTTTTGAGCTGGGTAGAAATATAAGTAACTAAATATATTACATTACATAAAAATGTTATGGTTCCTATGTCACACTAATCTTTTCTATTATGTCTTCCGTCATCAGAGAGAACTATGAAAGATTTCAAAGTGTTTCTGAACATCTTTAAAAAGTGTGTAGGTCAAGAAAACCGGTCCCACAATACAAAACGAAAATTTGCTGAGTAAAACCCCGAACTTTTGATAAAGGGAATTATTATCATTTTTGGATAAGTGATTTTTATGGAATAATAAAACATCGGAAAATACGTGATTGACCAGGATTGAAACTCTAATAATCAAAAAGATATTTATTGGGATCCTCTATTTTAGGTAAAATATTTAAAAGTTAGGATATGAGATAATTATTGAATTCATTGGGGAAAAAGTATCACACACTATAAATAAATGTGTTGTGTGGTGGATATTTTATATTCCCTCCTTTTTTTTTTAATCTGTCTCATTACAGTTTTTGTCATTTTTTATTTATCTGTCATTTTACATTTTCAATACAGCATTTATTATTTTTTTTTCTTTTACTAACAAAATATTTACATCTTCAATAAAAAAAAACACAATTCCAATACTAAAAACTCATTTACCAACAAAACATTTACATCTCCAATATAAAAATACATTTCCAATTACACATATTAATTACTTTCTTAATCAGCGCGATTCTTTCTCTCATGCATATATATAAAAACGGAGGGAGTATTAGAAAATCTAGCCGGCAACGTTGTTGCAGATTGGAAAATAGGAAAAAGATGCAGCAATCATGTTGTCGAAATAGAGAAGAAAAGCAGGTTAAAAGAAAAGAGAAGAAGATGATCCAATACAATTCGCAATCGCTTTTCAACTGATTCACTTAATAGTTTGACTTTTCGCATGATTAAGAAAATCGCAGCTTAATACTTTGAATCTCATTAAATAATTCAATATTTTTACATTTATGTCTTTAAGTAGTTGTTAGAGTATTTAATAATACACACTTTTATTGTATATATTGTGAAGAGGGAAGGACATTAGATGAAATTTGACAATTAATGTACAAAGTTGACATTTATTTTGGGACTAACTAAAATGAAACGTGGACAAATAAAATGGGACGGAGGAAATATTTATTTGTTTTAAGAGTCTAAATTCTAGTTTTTAGGTTAAAGGTTGATCTTTAATTATTAGTGTTTATTCGAATCGATGGAGGATCGAAAAAAGAGGAAATTGTGTTTAGATCCGTCGCTGGTTGATAGTTTCAATGTAAGATGATGTTCGGTTCAGTAGTTCAAATTGCCTTTAAGGTAACGAGTTATTCTTATCAAAATCTTCCGCTTTTAGTTTAGAGATTATGATTCTAATGTGCTTTGAATATTGTTTTATGTTAAACCTCACGAAACTAGACATGATTACGTGTAGCCTAATATCGTTGAAACTGTATTTTCGATGTTATTATGTTTTCTAGTTACTTTATGTTAAGTAGTGTTTTCAAAGTCAGATTCTGCTTTTCTAGTTATTTGTATGTAAACTCTTTATTCGCTTTTGATTACGAGCAGAGGATATATGTTGGGAGTTCGGTGTTGTTTTGGCCTTAGTAGGTTCTCATAGGTTGGATGGGTCTTACACGTGGAATCTATGTGCTTTACGTGTTCTAGTAGTGTTAAGATATGGTTTCAATAGTCTTAACATGGGTATTATTCAAAGTCTCGTGTTGAGTGTATCGCCGGTAATGACATGGGTATTATTCAAAGTCCCGTGTTGTGAGGTACTACCACCATAAAATGGGTATTAGTCAAAGTCCACCGTTAAGTATCGTTAGTCGCAATACGGGTATTATTCAAAGTCCCGTGTCGAAAAGTATCATTAGTTGTAGTAGTCGTGTTTGCACCAAGAGCCTTTATGCTAAGTATGTAAGAAACATGACAAAGACAGCATAAACACGCTTAGTAAGTAACAAGGATGGGTAAACAAGATACTTAACATGCTATGGTTAGTAGACAAGTCAAGTACGGGTTAGTACATTGCTTATGTAAGCTTGGTCAATAGAAATAGTACGTAAGTAATTAATGTAAACGAACAAGTACGCAAGACAAACTAATTTAGTAAGTAAACATGTTTAATGTGCATTGATTATGAAATTGATAATTGCATTTACAAAACAACCTTTGTCACACCCTGGTATGACAGTCATATATCGTAATAGTACTTCAAAGTGGTTTTCCTTATGTTACAAGTATTGTATTAAACTTTTGTGAAAGTGGATAAAGTAGATTTATGCCATATCTCCCGGCTTCCGACATAAATGAATCTTCTTTTTGATCTTCTTCCTCCTCATCGAGTATCGACCGGTGCTCACTCCTTTACTTGAATAAGAAGATATGCAGTTAATGACGAGTTGGATGACAAGAATGAAAAGCAAGTCTAGAATGAAGTCTCAAGTCCGCTGGCCTCTTTGGGACAGACGGAGTTGTAATGAATGTTAGAAGTTATTTATGTTTTAGTTTGACAAACAAGTAGCTTGTAATCGATGATTTTGTTAATGGAATGTCTTAAGTGTCAATTTCCGAGTCTTTTGTCTGCTTTTGTTCCACGCCTTTTGATATGACATGAGGCTTACGTGAGATTTAGGGTTTACTCTAAATGTCAAAGTGCTTAACGCTCTTTTTCCGGATAAAGACTCGGTATCCGAGACATAGGCATGACATGCGGCGCTATATATGGATTCAGCACGCTCCATTTTATTTTCTTTAGATTTTTGTTACTTTGATATAAAAGATCTTGGATCGAATCGATTGTATAACATAAGGTTAGATCGATCCAAACCACCTTGCACCAAAAATTAAGGAAATGATTCTCCCTATAGATCCGTATTTTACATTATTTTCAATTATTTACGTTGTATTTTTAATTCCAATTGAATCTGTGATGGTCTGAAACGAAAAACTAAGCTTCAGTAAATTTTGTTTCTGAAGCTAAGCCTGTGGGATCCTAGCGTCGGGCCGGTAGCTCTGAGCCTAAATCTAATCGGTTTTAGAGTTTAGATCCAATCCATGACCTCAAACAATTATCATTACAAATTCACAATGTTTCTCGATACGTTGTGATCTACTATCTAGTCTATTTTTCTTCAACATTGGTTTGATCGAACCCTTCTTTTTGAATAATAATGTGTCCACAACAAAATAGTCCAATAACAATACTAACATGTTTTACACCGTTGTTTATGAGAAGACCTACATCAATTGAGAAGTCTCGCACATTTAATCATATAAAAGTATTTTTATTTTGTTTCTTTTGTTGTGGCCGGATATAGCTTTACTCTGTGTTTTATTAGCGGAATCAATTAATCCATTTTTGCAGAATTTTTTGGCGAAGATGTGTCACTTTGTAATCTTTTGGCAGAATTAGTCCATCAAATATATAAAAATAAAATAAAAGATAACAGATGATTTGCAAAAAAAATTTTAAAAAAAAAAGGCGTTGTTTTTCTTAAATAAAATACATATAATAAGCCAAAGAATGGAGGTACGTAGGAGACCTAGATGCCCCCTCTACACAATTTTTATACTATTGAGGTAGGAGATTTAGATGCCCCTCTACACAATTTTTATATTGAGGTAGGAGATTTAGATGTCCCTCTACACAATTTTTAATTCTCTGACTTTTTTCAAATGAATTTGCCGGCCATTTTTACATAATTTTTATAATTAGTATAGGCGATAATAACAATCCACGAAACCCTATAGGTATATTGCATGTATAAAATCATCTTAATTACAATGTAGTTTTATCCCATATTAAAAAAATGAAGCCTTTTGCAAAATGTGTAGTCAATTTAGTTCCTTCCTTCTCTTCATATTTCCTTCTGCCGCCTTCTTTGCATCGGGAAATATTCTGGCGAAACTACTCAGCCGTAGGTTTCCGCGACAACTACAACATGGTCGATGACAGCTCACCATATTCGGCTTCAAAGGAGGATTTCAAACGTATTATTATGATCAAACACTTGATCATTTTAACTATGCACCGTATAGTTACGATACATTCAAGCAAAAGTATATGATCAACTCCAAACATTGGGGCGGCGCCAATTCGAGCTCACCAATCTTTATGTATCTTGGGTCGGAGGGTCCGTTGAACAATGTTGTTCATTATATCGGTCTTCCTCTTGAAAGTGTTCCTCGTTCAAAGCTCTCTTTATTGCCATGGAGGTAACATTGCTTCTTGATTATCTAATACTATATATATACATATATTCTTAGATTGTCAGTTTTTTTTTTCGTGGTCTTTATTGGTATTGTAAAATATCTTTACAAAATCAAAATTAAAAGACATAAACAGAGTATATTTATAACTTTGTCTCTTAACTTGATTTTGTCTACCCTCTCCCCCTCTTTTTTATTCTATAAGGGGTTTGTTCGAGTGAGGTAATTTTAAAATGATCGTAAAGCAAGTACAACTTAAAATTCATTAGTAAGAGAAACTAATATAGGATGATGGACCTTCTCTTTGTAAAATATATTTCCCAATATTTTAGAGTTTACACCCTATTTTAAGATGTTTGATTGTTAGAAGAATTATGAAATAATGATTATAATTCTCGTAAACCTGTGTGTTTCTATAGCATCGTTTCTACGGAGAATCGGTCCCATATAATTCATCAGAGACGGCCATGAACAACGCTACCATTCGAGGCTCTTTTAACTCGGCTCAAGCCCTAGCAGATTACGCAGAGCTATTGTTATATGTGAAGGAAAAATACGGTTCTCCGTGATTCTCCGATTATTGCATTTGGAGGTTCTTATGGAGGAAGTAAGAACCGTAACACTATAAATTGTTCACCTATATATATATATATCATGTTTTAGTGACATGACTATACATCAAAATCTATTTATTATTATTATTATTATTATTATTATTATTATTATTATTGCAGTGTTGGCTACATGGTTCAGGCTAAAATATCCACATATTATTTATGGAGCAGTAGCCTCATCGGCTCCCATTCTTTATTTTGACAATATTACCCTCACGACGGTTATTATTCAATAGTATCCAAAATTTTAAGGTGCAAATATAATATTATTATTTTTATTTTAACATGATTTATTTTATGTTTAATTATAGTTTAACTAATAAATGGTTTTGAATGCTCTCAAAAAAAAATGGTTTGAATTATTTTGTTTTACAGGTTACAAGTGAAAGTTGCTATAACACAATAAAAACTCGTGGTCGTAAATTGAAAAATTGGTTCTCAACCAGATGGCCTCTCAATATTAGCACAGAGATTCAATACTTGCACGTATGTTATTATCATTGTTAGTCAAGTTCAAACGTGAATTATACGCTTTAAATACGACCGCATAATTTTTTTTATTTCCTTAAAAAATACGCTAAAAAAAATCCACTTTCATGTTTCTTATTTTCCTCATCTTCTTGTACTTTGTTCTTAAAAATAATGGGTTAATACATAAAATGTAATTGATCATTTGGATACACACATCAATATATTATATAATTACTAACAAGTTATTGAAATAGAGAGAAGTGCACAATACAATCATCAATAAATCCCTGCATATATTTTTGTTTATAAGAATGAAATTTCAGAATTAGCATATACAACAAAATATCTCAAAGCGTCCCGGGGCATAATAAATGTCGCTTAGATATTTTGATAAACTTAGTTATGTCCTGTGTTGTTGCTATTTTTCGTGACATCCTCATGATGTTCTCGTTACGCTTTATTACACTTATTATGTCTAACATATCGCTAAGTAGAGCAATATATATAGATTCTTTTGCTATTGTATTTTCTTAGCATTAATTATAGTCATCATTGATCATTATAGATAACTAGAGAGTTTAATTATTTTCGCACCTTTGAATGCAACTTCCGACCTAGAGGACGCTTTTTAAGTTATATATATGCCGTGAGCAAGCAAAGATAATAATCCATCACATAAGCCTATCGCCGCCTTTGTTCGGCCATCAACAACGCAATGTAAGAAGGAAACGATACTTAGCCAGGATAATTGCCGGTGCACTATATGCTTACACCAATCAAAACATGACTTGTTTCAAAATTTATCCTGATGACCCTAACGCTTCATTTCTTTATGGATGGAATTGGCAAGTAAGTACAAGCATCAGCTTAAGTTTTTCGGAGAAATTGTAATTCAACATATATTACACGCCTTCCTCACAAAATTTGCATTTCACTATCACTAATTTTTGTTTCATCCTTCAAAAAAAAAAAAATTTGTTTGTTCCACAACTTGAGGGTGGTGAAGGTAATTACACTAGCAACCAAGGTTTGAATTATCATCGTCTCTTATAATGTATATTATTATATTAAAAATCTCATTTTCGTCCACAACCCCTCCCCCCCCGTTCAAAAAAACTTGTTACACAACAAAATTATCATAATAAATCGATAAAAAAACACTTTTACATTATTGATCACGGAAGAACTCTTATCAATTAATTTTTCATACGCCTTAATAAATAGTGTAAGCGTAAGTTGTGTCACTTCATTTTGATAAATTGTCACAGAATTATCACTGCCTTTAATTATTACTATTCTAGGCTAACAAATTTACACCAAGAATATATGTAGTAGGATCATCTAAAGTAATAGTTTTTGGTGATCTCTCATTTTAAGACGTTATAAAAAATGACGTAGTATTGAAAAATAAAATCTACGGCTATATTATTTTAACATTTTAGTTTTAGAGTATTTCTTTTTTAGTTTTCAGCAATAAAATTATCTACTGCTTCATATAAAAAGATAATTATCTAGAATAGAAAGATGAAAAGAAAAAATCTTTTAACAAATGTTTCATCCTTTTTTTCACGCTTCTAGAAATCCACTAAAATATATTTCGTTGTAAATATATATATGTACATTTTCTTACAAGATATTGTACTTGTAGAGTTGCACCGAAAATGGTGATCCCAATAGGCATTGGCGAAGATACCATGTTCCAATACTCTCCTTTTAATATGACACAATATAACGACATCGCAAGACCACATACGGTATCACACCTCGCTCTCATTGGGTTACAACCTACTATGGTGGCTGTGTATCTATATCTATATCTATATATATATATATCTATATGTTTCTCTACATCTCAATTGATTCGTTTTCGATAAAACCTTTGCATAAGTTTCATACTCTCTGAACACAGCAAAAACCTTTGAAATATTTTTTCTTTCCTTTTCAGATTGCGGTATTGTTTAATTTTTTTTTTTCAGGACATAAAACTGGTTCTTCAGAAGTTTGCAAGTAATATCATTTTTGCCAACGGTTTAAGTGATCCTTACAGTGTTGGAGGGTACGTAATAACATGACTCATTATTACTATTGAAATATTACTATTGGAATTGACACTATTATTGATGAAATTTGTTCATTTAATTTAACTTTAGGTATTATTATTATATATGATCAAATGTTTTCACGTTTCATTGTGTATAATATTTTTTTATTTTTATTGTTTTTCCATTGTTTTTGTGGCAATGAAATACAGGGTTCTGGAGGACTTATCAGACAGCTTGCTTGCTATCTACACAACCAACGGTCTTTCTCCAATCTTGTCTTGATTTAATATATATATGGGTCATGTGACCCCACTGAGATCCAGAAAAACTTTTTACTATCAAAATGATGTTGTTTTGATATTAAAAAGTGTTGTTTTTTGATAAAAATATAGCTTTTAGACTCGGTGACTCCACTTAAACAATTTTTTGGATTTAAAATGTAGTTTTACCGTCCGGTGACCCCACTGAAAAAACTTCCTGAATCCGCCATATATATATATATATATATATGGAGTAATATACCAGTTCCAGTTGTTATTCGTACTTTAAAAACAACTGTGTTTTGATTAGAGTAACTTAATATGTTCCTATATATACAGGTTCCCATGTCTTGGACATGAGCCCATCCAGAGCAGATGATCCAGATTGGTTAAAAAATCAAAGGGAAATTGAACTCAAAGTAATAGAAGGTTGGATTGGAAATTATTATAGTGATCTTTATCTTTCAAAAGATAGGAAAATGGTATATCACAAAGACAACTGACTTTTTTCCTTTCTTAAATATGAAAACTAAAGACAATTGCAGTTAATTAATGCTAAGATATTAGGGATTGAATTTCACCATATTACAAAAAAAGACATTGAGTAAGAGATGCATCATGCAAGATGATCCAACGAATTTCTGATTAGTCGGATCACTTGATTTCGATATCGGGTTTTTAGGGGAAAGAAAAAAGTGTTATGGTGCTAATGTTCTTAATTATGAGATTTCTTCTTGTCAATTTAATCATCTGATTCAAACGAGGTGATTTTCCTTTTTTATTTTTGTTTCTTCATAAACAATATTATAAATCTTGCATTATTTTATATATTTCATTTCTCTTTCATAATTGTTTGTGTTTTGCATGGAAGACTTTGTTTAAACATAACTTGTATGAATGTTAGCAAAAATATCTACAAAAATTTACCTAGGTCATTATGAAATTCCAATCTACTATTTTCATCAATTTATCTGATATATAGTTGTCAAAAAAAATATATATATTATGAAAGTTGATTTTATGCATCGATTAATCATACAAAGAATTTCGCAACTACTTACATATATACTTACATCGGATGAATCGAACGGAGTCAATCTGTATAAAACATCAACCAATTAAGACGTTATAAATGAGCCTCGTGCATCGACTACACGGAAAATGATACACACACAACACAATTTCACCACACATATTTCATTTACCTAGGTCATTATGAAATTATATATATATATATATATATATATATATATATATATATATATATATATATATATATATATATATATATGATCATGTGACCCATTGATATCCGAAATTATTTTTTAAGTATATTAAAACGATATGGTTTTAGTAAAAAAATGTAGTTTTGTTGTTAAAAATGTTGTTTTGTAATTAAAAATGTTGTTTTGTAGTTAAAAATGTAGTTTTGTTGTTAAAAAGTGTAGTTTTTAGACTCATGTGACCGCCCCCCACATCAAAACAAATTCCTAGATCCGGCCCCAGAATCCAACACAAATCCAACACGCTTAATTGTCTTAAAACACATCATGACCATACAAATATAGTCCACTAACTCACCTAAAAATCTATTTCTGGTTCCTTGCCCCTTTCTATAAGTGGTTCCATTCGAAAAGTGTAATTTTAGAATGGTTGTAAAACAAGTATGGCTTGATACTTCAAGTAAGTGAGACTAATACATATAAGATGACGGGCCTCCTTTTGTAAAATATACATTTCCCTATATTTTATAGTTTACGCCTATTTTAAAATATTTGATTGTTATAAGAAGTATGAAATAATGATTATAAAGTTTTTTTTTTTCATCAAAACCTGCACTGATTTGGTGAAAAATGGTAGCTGCACTGATTTGATGAAAGAAAAATGGTATTGATTTGGCTGGTGATCAATGATAGTATTAATTTGGTTGGGAAAAAGAAATTGGATTGATTGGCAACATAAATTGTCTAATAGCGGAAGAAGGATCAAAGCGAGGGTTCACCAATGTTAAGCATGCACTCGAATCCCCACCCTCGCCTCTCGATACTCATAAAGAAAATCAGAATAGTGAAAGAAACTCTGAAAGGTGGTTTTTTATTGAATTATTTTTTTTCAATGATACAATAGAGAATTTATTGGCTTATACTACTTAGCCTCTAAGCAACATTTATTATAAAGATCATATGTAATTAAAATACAATCATAAGAATCATTTAACATTAATTATAAGAATTATTCTCGCATTAATGGTGTGATCAATCAGATCTTCAAATTTTGTCTTCTATCACGCCGAACGGTGGATATAGAGGCGGAGGAGCTTTTTGGGTGATCTTAGTCTGGAGCAGGTACAGATCCTTCTCAATTTGGTAAATAACCAACAACAGGACCAAATGCTTGGTAAGAACTCTTATTTACCATGATTATTGATACCGGTGCATCCCACCACGCCGCCAACGCCACGTGTTTTATTTCTTTGGAAAACATTGTTGCTTGTAATGTGGGTCTTCCGGATGGAAAACATGCCTGGCTACTAAGGCAGGAAGTGTACAACTTGCCGGGCGGATTGACATTAAAACGTGTTTTACTTGTGCCTCAATTACAATGCAACTTAATATCGGTGTCGAAATTGATAGATGACTCAAACTGCTTTGTCCGATTCACTAGTACTTTGTGTGCTATACCGACCGACACTGGGATCCTAATCGAGCCGGTGAGAGAAAGGATAAACTCTACTACTATCAAGGGATTCCTATGGTATGCGATATATTGACGGTTCCGAAACTAGTGAATTTGAGTTGTGGCATCGACGCATGGGGCATCCATCAGATAGAATCATCAAAATGGTACCTGCTGTTAGTTCTAGTAGTGCTAAAAATCTTTGAATAAAGCTTGCGATGTTTGTCCTCAGGCGAAACAGAATTGTGATAGTTTTCCCCATAGTGAAAATAAAGCTACTCAAATATTTGAGTTGATTCACTGTGATTTATGGGGACCATACAAGACACTCTCTACTGGAGGTGTTCATTATTTTTTAACATTAGTCGTGAATTTTCACGGGCAGTTTTGGGTTTATCTGTTACATTCCAAAACCGACGTATCCAAGGCTTTTGCTCCTTTATTTCCGTGATTGAACGTCAATTTGGGGTGACTGTTAAAATAGTAAGAATTGACAACGGCACATAATTAATAATTTCATTGCATGCTGCCTTATTTTGACGTACATGGGATTATATTTCAGGCTTCTTGTGTTGGTACCCCACAACACAATGGTTGGGTGGAGCGCAAACACCAACATATTTTAAATATCGCTTGTGCTTTACTATTCCAAGGCAATCTTCCGGTATCTTTCTGGGGAGAATGTGTCATTAGTTCCAACTATTTAATTAATCGTATCCCTCCCGGTTATTAAAAACAAAACTCCTTATGAAAATCTTTTGAAATTCACCCAATTTCGATGAATTAAGAGTGTTCGTTCACAGTGCTACGCTCACAATCAAAAATCTATGGGCGACAAATTTTTATCTCAAGCAGAAAATGCGTGTTTATTGGGTACCTTCATGGCAAAAAGGGTTGGAAATTATATGACCTTGCAACCAGAGAGATTTTTATATTTTGAGATGTTAAGTTTTATGAGAATGAATTTCCATTTACTACTCCTCCAAATAATAATGTTGTTCATACAAGTGAATCGGTGCCTAATAACCATGAGGGTGTGCACCTTGAATTTTTGGCTGATGAGGAAAACAACTTAGCATCCAGCAAGGATGTAATATTTAATGAGGAAAATAGGGGGCAATCATGTGAAAGAACAACCGGCGGATGCAACTGTGCCTGAGCCTCCTTTGGGTCGTGGGCTCTGAGAAAACGCCCCCCGGCTGGCATCATGATTACGCCATGCATACTGTATATACATTGAGTCCATCCCACATCTCACCATCTCCATCCAGCCTCGTAAATCCTTATCCTCTAGCACATTTCAGAAATTACGATAAATTTTCTTTATGCACCACCGTATTTTTCTGCAAATAAAACAACCGGCATTGAGCCACGTAATTTTAATATGGCTATGAAAGATGTTGGGTGGCGAAGCAATGCAGAATCTAAATCCAGTGCTTTAAAGGCCAATAAAACGTGGGTGATGGAAACATTACCTCTAGGAAAGAAAGCCCTCGGTTGCAAAGAGTCTATAAATTAAATATCGGGCTGATGGGACAATGAGCATCTCAAGGCTCGACTTGTAATTTTGGCAATCGGCAGATTGAGGTATCGATTACAACGAGACTTTCACCCTTGTTGTGAAGATGGTTACCGTAAGTACCTTATTAGCCGTGGTCACCATAAAAATCGGGAACTACTTCGTGACGCTCATAACGCTTTCCTTCATAGAGATCTTGAAGAGGAAGTATATATGAAACTTCCTCCCGGCTTCACTGCTCAACAATCGGTATGGTTTTCCGCCTTCAAAATCTCATCGTATGGCTTGTGAAGGGCCCCAAGGTGTTGGTTTGCTAAACCGAGGCTTCTCTCAAGCAATAAGGTTTTCTTCAATCATATTCAGATTATTATCTTTTCACTTTCCGTCGTGGTCACACTCACCAATGTGCCCGTGTATGTTGATGATCTCATTATCTTGGGAAATGACTCTTCCGCTTATTGCCACATTCAAAAATACTTGCATTCTTGTTTTCACGTGAATGACTTAGGCATCTTAAAATATTTTCTCGGTATTGAGGATGCTAGAGTTTAGAAGGAAATTTCTTAAGCCGATAAAGTATACCCTTGACATTATTGCGTATGTTGGTTTGTTAGGTGCTAGACCTGCCAAGCTTTCCGATCAAGTAAAACCATAACTCTAGCTCGTGCCCAAGGCCCCGCTATTGAGGATCTGAGAGGTACATGCGGTTAGTGGGTCGTCTCATTTATTTTTCTTTCACGTGTCCCGACTTGGCCCACATATTGGCTCAATTCATGCACCAACCGAGACAAGAGCATTGGGATACAACTCTTCATACCGTGTTTATTTGAAAGTGGTGCCCAGGTCAAGCGTATTCTTTACGTGCGGATAGTGATTTATCTTTGACCGGTTGGTGCGACTGATTGGGCCTCGCCATCCCATGACGCGCTCTCACTCACTAGTTGGATAGTGTTCCTTGGTGATTCCCGATTTCTTGGAAAACAAGAAACTACATACGGTTTCTCAATAATCACCAAGTCGAATATCGCTCGATGGAAGCAAAGCATCGTAATTGACCGGCTCAAGGCATTACTTGAAGCTCAGGGTTGCACACCCACGCCGCGATGCGCTTGTTCCGTGATAGTCAAACGGCCTTGTATATTGCACAAAATCCCGCTTTTCATGAGCAAACAAAGCATATTGAAGTGGATTGTCATTAAGTCCGGATGCTATCCAGGTTGGTCTCATCCGTATCGCCACGTGTCAACAACCGAGCAACCGGCCGACATGTTTACTTAAAAGCATTAGACACTATCAGTTTTCCTACTTACTCTACAAGTTGGGCATTTGTGACATCCATGCTCCAACTTGAAGGGGGTGTTAAGCCCTATCTTGATACTTTGACCCGATTTAATGTAATTGATTGTGTAGAATATTTTTTAGCATGATTGTAGGCATGATTTATTACTTAGCATGATTGTAGGCTCGACTAGTCGTGATTATGGGCTGATAGTGAATCAACAATTATATATATGTATCGAATTGGTTCACAATGAATATACGGAAAACCATTCCTGACAGTATATGGTAGAGTCTGGTGGTTTAAGATGAGGGAGTAGAGATGTTATGTGATCCTTTTCTTGACATAACTTAAGTGGCTAGCTAATAATTAATAGCTAACATAATTGCCTAGATAAAAGCAAAAACATCATGATAATTTTAGTAAGACATTTGGAAATATCGCAATGTGTTGTATGGTCACCAATGTCCGCTTAACAAACACACTAATGGGACTAGCCCGAGACCACTAGAGCGGTTCTCTTGTAGGTTGCACCCTCGATGAGTTCTTGGTGCTTCTGACCTCTAGTGTGGTTCCTTGAATGCATGATATAACAAAGATAAGCTAAGCTAGAAACAAAATAGGTACCTCACAAAGTGTTATGAGCATAAAGTGATCTTTGAAGTTATGCTGTTACATAAAGATAACCTTTAATAATAATTTCATCCCATTACTTTCCTTTCATTATGAAACTCGTTATTCAATCAATAGCTTCTACCTCTTGTTAAGTACGCTATATATTTATCCTTTTGCATGTTTGTATGTTTCCTTCCCGAGAAGATTTGTAGGATGATGATGATGATTATGAGGATATAGAATGAGTTATGTGATGTTTGGAGATCTCAATATGCTTTTATTTCTGTTTTTATTTCATGAGACTTGAACATGGTTGAAGACTTGTTGCATTTTATCTTTTTTGGATTTTAAGACTCGTGTTGTAAGATAATTTTCCTTTGGTTTGTAAGACTTTTCTTTGGATTTCAGTACATTGTAAACTTCTTTTATTTCACTTGTGGACAACATCGATTCTCGCTTTTAGCTTTTGTATGGTTTACTCGAGTCTTTTTATGTTCCGCGTTCTTTACTCGTGATACAACGATGTATGATGTTAGAGATAATGATGTAATATTCTAGATATAGAAAATTAGGAAAATAATTGATTGTAATCAATCTCATTATGGTTATTATTATGTTCACATTATGACTATTAGTATAAATAGCCTACTATTGTATTCAATCAAAGTAATGCAATACAATATCTTTTCTATTATTCTATCATGGTATCGTAACTCAGACTAACGCCTTTTCGATCCTGGCAAACTTTCCGAAAGAATGTTTGGGTGGGGTTTGTGACATCAATATGATCAAAACCTCACCCTCCCAAGTTTTTTTTTATTTTACTTCTCTTTTACTTCTCTTTCTTCTCGAATTTCTTTTCCTCGCTTGTTTTTCGGCCGGTCATTTTTCTATCTCGTCAACCTCCTCTAAAAATCAAGACTTTAATTTCTTTTACCACTATCTTTGCTTTCTTATTTCACAAGTCTCACCTCCTCCTCTCTACTTTGCTTTATTTCTCGCTCTTTTTTTTTCTTTCTTTTTCTTCAAGATTCATACATCCACATGCATATTCATTAGATTCATGGACATGGTAATCTATTGCACCACCAACACCGCCGGCTTTTCTTTCCCGTCCACCCTCCTCCCGCCACCCCTCTTCTATTATTATTGTTATTATTATATTAATATCAAAATAAATAAATAAAAAATAAAAAAAAGAAAAAAAAATTTATGTCATTATTGTTTCGATCCAACCCCGTCAACACCTAGTTCATTTTGTTTAACGGTGATGGTCTCCCAATCAATTTCTTTTTCTAAGCCCCTTTCTTTCTCATGGTCAAATTCAATTGTTTCTTGTTTCATCGGCAAAGTATGACTTTCACTCACTTGATTTGCTCTATCGCTTTTTATTTTAGGGTATATCCTTCAATTTATTGTCTTTTAAGGGTAAATCCTCCTCGTGTGTTTTTTTAGGGTATATCCTCCATGTATTTTTTTTTCGGTCTATCCCACCACTTTTCTTCAAGCAATATCAAGTTGAGAAGAAGTTGATGTTGATTGATATGCAGAGTTGTCGCAGACACCCGTGACTCAAGCCATTCATTGCGAGCCAATCACCATGTTCGTTGCACTACCATGTGATTGCGGGGCGTGTTGTAGATAATGACAGAATATTCTAGATATAGAAAATTAGGAAAATAATTGATTGTAATCAATCTCATTATGGTTATTATTATGTTCACATTATGACTATTAGTATAAATAGCTTACTATTGTATTCAATCAAAGTAATCATTATGATCAAACCTCACCGCTCCCACATTTTTAAATTTTTTTCACGTTGAATTTTTTTTTTTCCTTTCAAAATAAACATGGTTGATTCAAAGGCTCCGTGGCGCCAAAATTGCAAGTCGAATTAGGCTCCCAACAATCCTCCTCCTTCATCGCGCTCCAGATCATTCAAACTTCTCGCTGATTCTATGGTCGGGTTTTTCAACCAAGTTGTTGCATGATTTTTAATATATATAAACACTCACCGCGCAAAATGCCGATATTAGCACGGCCTTCCGCAAACGCCGCTGCATCTCCATGCCCCCACCAAAGCCTCTGCAGCCTCCTTGTGTCTTTCATAATTTTCTTCTTATTATTTTTTTTTATTTTTAATAAATATACCAATCTTGTCATTATCTTATCCACAAACCCGTATCCACCCTCAACTCCTTTCTATTTTTCTTTTCTCCACCTTTACCCCTCGCTTTCTTTTTATTTTTTGTTAGTGCATGACCTCCGTTCCTTTTTATTTTTGTTAGCGTGTATATCCTCCACTCATTTATTTATGTTAGGTACAACCTCCAAGCCTTTCTTTCTGTTAGTGGTATATCCTCCACTCCTTTAATTTTGCAAAGGTACATCCCTCCAACTATCGCTTTTCCTTTAGGGGTATATCCTCCATGCTTTCTTATGAGCCAATCTCCATGTTCATTGCATTAACATGGGATTGCGG
Source organism: Gentiana macrophylla (assembly GCA_026214975.1). Classification (NCBI taxonomy): domain Eukaryota; kingdom Viridiplantae; phylum Streptophyta; class Magnoliopsida; order Gentianales; family Gentianaceae; genus Gentiana; species Gentiana macrophylla. Next base: position 16,428,182 of record CM047816.1, on the reverse strand, counting down.
GGCGATTAGAGATAATGACAAAGATTAATTGCTACCATATCTTTGGATACTGCTAATAATGATGATTGATTGTCATTTGATATTATTTGATTCTCGCTTTTATTATTCACTTGTTGGCCAAGTATATTGTCCTATAATTATTGTAATCGCTCTTTTAGTATTATCAATACAATCAATTATCGCTTCTCTATTATTCTATCATGGTATCGAGTTCTAGACTAACGCCTTTTCGATCCTAAGCAAACTTTACGAAAAAGAATGTTTGGGTTTTAATTCCAATAATACAATAATAGACTATTTATACTAATAGCCATAATGTGAACATAATAATAACAATAATGAGATTGATTACAATCAATTATTTTCCTAATTTTCTATATCTAGAATATTATGTCATTATGTCTAACACGCCCCCGCAATCACATGGTAGTGCAACAAACATGGTGATTGGCTCGCAATGAATGGCTTGAGTCCTGGGTGTATGCGACAACTCTGCATATCAATCAGCATCAACTTCTTCTCAACTTGATATTGCTTGAATAAAAGCTTGTGGGATAGACCCTAAAAAAATACATGGAGGGATATACCCTAAAAAAAAAGACACGAGGAGGGATTTACCCTTAAAAAAACAATAAATTGAGGGATATGCCCTAAAATAAAAAAACGATAGAGCAAATCAAGTGAGTGAAAATTCGAACTGCTGATGAAACAAGAAACAATTGAATTTGACCATGAGAAAGAAAGGGCTTAGAAAAAGAAAGTGATTGGGAGACCATCACCGTTAAACAAAATGAACTAGGTGTTGACGGGGTTGGATCGACAATAATGACAATTTTTTTTTTTTTTTTTTGATATTAATATAATAATAACAATAATAATAAGAGGGGTGGTGAGAGGGAGGGTGGACGGGAAAGAAAAGCCAAGGGTCATTGGAGGTGCAATAGATTACCATGTCCGCGAATCTCATTAATATGCATGTGGATGTATGAATTTGAAGAAAAAGAAAGGAAAAAAAAAAAAAGAGAAATAAAGCGAAGTAGAGATGAGGAGGTGGGACTTGTGAAATAAGAAAGCAAAGATAGTGGTAAAAAGAAATTAAAGTGCTGATTTTTAGAGGTGAGTTGACAGATAGAAAAATGACCGGCCGAAGAACAAGCAGGATAAAGAAATTCGAGAAGAAAAGAGAAATAAAAGAGAAAAAAAACTAAGAACGGAGGGGTGAGGATTCGTATAGATTAGTGTAACAAACCCCCACCCGAACGGATTCTTGAAAGTTTGCTCAGGATCTAAACGACGTTAGTCTCATAGCTCTGATACCATAACAGAATAATAGAAAAAGACATTGTATTGCGTTGTTTTGATTGAATACAATAGTAGACTATTTATACTAATAGTCATAATGTGAACATAATAATAACCATAATGAGATTGATTACAATCAATTATTTTCCTAATTTTCTATATCTAGAATATTATGTCATTATGTCTAACAACGAGGTGACTTTAACATAATTTGTATGAATGTTGGCAATAAATATTTACAAATTTACCTAGGTCGTTATGATATTTCAGACTACTCCCTTTGTTTCAATTTTTCTGACGTAGTTGCTAAAAGAATACGTATATTATGATAGTTAATTAATGCATTGATTGTACAAATAATTTTGGCAACTACTTACAAGAGATGAATCGGAACGGAGGGAGTCAACTGTACAAGACATCCACCAACACGTTACGAATGAGCCTCGTGCATGATTACAAGGAAAATGACACAATTGCTCCCGAAACATTATATAAACTATACACCCAACACAATTTCACCATACAAGTACATATTTCATTTATGAATTAAAAAAATTAAGAACTAGTAAAACTTATCACCACAAAATAATGTTGGGTGTAGATATTATGTAAAACTTAGAGTAAATTTATCATTTTTCACTTTACACTTGTTATAAATTAAAGTTCTTGTTTCACTACGCCCTTAGACGTTTTTGCTCGACTATATACACACGGTAATAGCAAACGTCTCTCAAAATACAACAATCATACACTCGCTTGATTTTGCACTTGATTAAAGGAGGAACCACTTGTACCTTGTTTTCTCTTCTTGAATGACTTTGATAATATGAATTTTATTCAGATGGAAAGATGAATTTTCTCTCGTGTTTTCATTCAAAGGTCGTAGAATCATATAGACTTTTATGAGGCATTTCGCTTAGACGTATGTCCCTTCCCTATTGAATAACACTAGATTTTATGGATAATCTTTGAATGTTCTTTGAAAACTTGATGTAGGTATCATGACCAAGCAAATCTGCATCTAGAACCCAAATTTCGGGCTAATCGACCCATTAACCGCCTCCGACACATCGAGGGTAGTTTCAGGGTTATTCAAGATTAAATCTAATAAGATCCAATAGTGAAAACTGAAAATTTTGCAAGAATACTGAACAATAAATTGCATAAATTAAATAAGGGTGATTGAGCCAAAGGTCCACTTTTTAATACAAAATAAATAAACAGGACACACTTTTTTTTAGTTGCAATAAGGACAAATAAATTCCGTGTGACCCAAATACCCTTATACTAATGTAGGCACCCAACAAACTGATGTTGGTGTGATTGTGATTAAACTAATGCTGTTTTTAAAACAACCGTAACTTTTGACGTAGAACTCCGATCATCAAAAAAATTTCACCAACATTCATGTTTTTTTTGCTCTTTATTTTGAGATATCATACGATACACTTCCGATGTAAATTTTGAAAGCCGAAAAACATTTGTATTAATCGGAGCGCTTTTCTTATAAACGACCGTAACTTTTGATTTAGAACACCGATCTTCAAAATTCTTTCACCAAAAGTTCATATTTTTCTCTTCATTTTGATATCTCATACGATACCTTTCGACGTAGTTATTGAAAGCCGAATTTAATCGCAGCGCTTACACTAACACAATATCAAGAGTACAAGAACACAAGATGTGAAACAAAGATGCGATAACATCATTACCATTACCATTAACTATAGCGAGCAGGGATTAGACAAAATCATGGGCTCGGCAAGCTTTACAACAATACCGACACCCAATATTACTTTATGGATTAAAACGAAACAAATCAGAAAATAAAAATCATTTAGACAATAATGTAATCACATTAACACCCAAAAAACTTGTGTATTTTCAATTAACACATTCAATTGCAATGAAAAAAACAACATATATATGTTAAACAAACTTTAACATCAACATATATGATAATTAAGTTACATCAAAGAAAGGATTACTCTTGCCATTTCTATAAAAAAAAAAAAAAAAAAAAACTTAGATCTACGAGAACCAACTAACTAGTAGTATGTAAATGCAACATATGGCTCTTGTGCATGTGATGATCTTGATTTTTCTTGTATACTTGTGATGAAAGGCTAGCATTGCCTCACCATTTTGAATCAACAAACCTTCAATCACCTGGTCAAAACCACCGCAATGACACCTTTACTAACAATAAATTATGATATTAATAGTATCGATGAAAAAAGATGTGAACTCCTCATATAAGGCTCATTTAAGGCTTAATTCAAGGGACTACTTCAAGGCACACATATCCGACTCATATAAGGCTCATTTAAGGCTTAATTCAAGGGACACAATATCATATCCGCTCATATAAAGCACACAAAAGATCGTAACATTGTATCACTAACACAATCATGCTCATATATGGCTCATTTAAGGCTTAATTCAAGGACTACTTCAATAAGTTGAAAATAGTTAACATCATATCAATTACAGCCATGTCAAAGAAAAGCCAAGTGGACTCAACATACAACAAATGAATCAATATAATACATGATCCATTGCAAATAAAAGGTAATTGATTGAAACATATGCAAGTGAGGAGAAATAAAGTTTATTAGCAAAGCTAAAAGGTAATAACAAAGAAACCACAGCACATATGGATTCAAGGAATAGAATAGATTATATGTAAACTCTCATATGACGAAGAAGTATATATAATGCAACATCAAAAAGCCACACTCACAAAAGTTTACACAAGAAGTAAACTATCGTCATACTTATTTTACTTATTTTCCATTCACCCCTCTTCCTTTACCAAATCTTGTTCCTTGTGCAAGAAATCGAAATCTAAAACGAAATATAATTAGAGTAATGCCATAAACGAAAAGAGAAGATAATGACAGAAAAGAAAGAAAATGAGAATAAGAGATCGTGAAGTCTATTTATGACGATACACATTAGATTTGATAAACAACATGTTCTAGAATATTAGTATGAATATTTATGACAGTTACAGTAATGCATTAATAATTAGTATGAATAATGCCTTTTTGATACATCTGTCTCACCTGTTTGACTGGTTAATCAAAAATACTTCTTGAAGCTAGGTGGGGTGTCTGTCCCTTATAAATTTTACTAGTTAAACCAAAAGAAGATGCCCCTCAAAAAAAAAAAATCCAAACCACTTCTTTGCCCGCCATCTGTTTACATTTCCTATATTCACGTTCCTATATATATAACACCTATCCATCACCACCAACAAAAAGAAAGAAAATAATTAAAGTTCAAAGACCTAGTTATCGTGTTAAGATCAAGCGCTTTATCTCGTCCCAACACCTCCCCCCCTCAAGTGTTTGGCAATCATTCCACGCTTGCACAATTTTCATTCAAGAGTGTGGGCAATCTCTCCCAACACCCTTTTGAGTGTGGGAAATCATCCCAACACTTGCACAATTTTATTTTTGTTCCAACCAGGGTTCGATCTCGCGACCTCTGGCTCCGATACCATGTTAAAGATCAAACGCTTACCATTCTACTAAAACCAATTGGTGTTAATAAAGGCGCTACCATATTTCCTTATCATTTAATAGTGTGGGCAATATTTCCCAACACCCCCTCAAGTGTGGGCAGTCTGTCCCAGCACTCGCACAATTTGTCATTCAAGAGTATGAGAAATCTGTCGCAACACCCCCCCTCAAGTGTCGGTAGTCTGTCCCAGCACTTGCACAATTTGTTTTTCATTCAAGAGTGTGGGCAATCTCTCCCGACACCCCCTTAAGTATGGGCAATATATTCCAACACTTGCACAATTTTTTTTTTTTAAAATAATGTTGCAATCAAGGTTCGATCTCGTGACCTCTGGCTTTGATACCATGTTAAGATCAAGAGCTTACTATTGTACTAAAACCAATTGGTGTCAGTAAATACGCAATCTGTCCCAACATGTTGTCTCATCTTGTCTGAAAATCCCCCATCATCATCCAAATATTTCTTTTTTTTCCTTGAAAATTGAATGGATGAATTAGTGACTAATTAGAATGATACATACATGACGATTTGCTACTACGATTGATCTCCGTTGTTGTTTCTCTGGTATTAATATATTATCTCCGGAGCTGCCCGCTATGGCTTTGACGTCGTCTTCTTCTCCTCCATCTTCTTCCTGGCTCGGCTCGTTTTTCTTTCAAACCGAGCCGTCTCCTAAGCAATTAAAGAGGCAAGCTGGATTAATGTTATTCGATCATGTCGTTGTTGATCAATCGGAAGCATTTTGTCTGATTTTCTGGTGCGTCTGGAATGGGCTTGCACCATGCAGACGTGGGCCTGACCATCCTGAATTTTACTGAGAGCTCAGAACCATGCCTGCAAGGGGTAGGCGTGGTTCTACCGTGGGCGATCCTAAAAAATTGATTGAAAGCAAGGCGGACTTATAGAGGGGCAGGAGGGGGCTCACGCCTCAAATTTTCTCTCGAGAAATTACTAAAATACCCTTCCTATTTGGTAATATGTTGCAAATGATGTAATATAAATTAGGGGGAATGAGGGAGAAAGACAAAAATATTTCATCAATTGAGTAGAAGGACAGTCTTTTGAAATTTTTGCATAAAGGACAAAGCTATTCATCCACTGTCGAAATTCATTTTTGTTCGAAATTCACTGCTTAAATTCATCAAGCGAAATTCATTGTCGAAATTCACTAATTTTCAAAATTCATTGTCGAAATTTACCGATTTTCAAGATTCACTCATTAAAATTCACCGATTTCGGGATTCACTGATTTTCGGGATTCACTGTTTGTCTTTCTCGCTATAAAAATTATGCAGTTGTCCCTCTCCCTATAAAAAATATGTAGTTGTCTTGTTACTTAAAAATATTCCAGATTGTGTCATTATCCCTAATTTTCCATATAAATTATATGTTCCTATTGGATTTTCTTAGAGCTAAAATCCTATTGGATTCTTGGAGCATGCTAAGAGAAAGGCTTCACCACCTTGCGTAAAAAACGCTTTGCCGAAAAATCTTGGAATCAACATCTCATTTGATCATTTTCTTGATCTCCTAGTGTTGGTATAAATCTCCAACCCACCTATGTATTAGATTAAATTGTTTATTTAATGGAAAAATTAGGTAAAGTCCACATTTCTCCCTTATTTAATCATTAATCCAAATTTTCAAATTTTTAGTTGATTAAGACAAATAAATTCTACCGATTTAATATACCCCTATTTGATACAATCAGAAAGCGCATTAACAAAATATCATTAACAAAATGAATTGATATTTCCTTTCCACCTGAACTCTAACCTATCCATTTTCTTCCCTTCCCGAACAAAATCCGATGGCGGACAATATTCCTGCACGATCAGTGTGTTGGCCTCTTCTTTAACATCATTCCTTTTATCATCCCCTGCGTTTCCTCCTCATCCTCATCATTATTAATAATAAACTTCTTCTTTTGATCATCAGCTGATATTGATCCAATACCAACACAATTACACAACTCTTTATCATCTATCATCCAAAATACACAACACGAGATACAAACGTAATTTTCTTAGGGCATCGTGTAATTCGTGTGTGCTATAAAATTGTCCACATTTCAACGATAAACAATGAGATTTCCGATTAAGTATGAGTGACGAAAATAGCATGAGAAAGCCTCAAAATTATAGAAATACAAACCGAAATGCTATAAAATGGTGTGAAATGCATATAAGAGTTGACTATCATCAAGATGACTTTGTAAAACTTAAGCTCACCATCAATAAAATCTGAGTTTTACCAAAAAAAAAAAAATTACATTACATAAAGAGAAAAGAGCCAAGGATTGTCCTTAACGGGAAGGGATGTAGAATGTTCAGGGGGAGGTGGGGTTGTGGGTGTGGGTTCTTTTCTGCTCTAGTCCTATTTTAGGAATGCTTGCATTTACTTGAAACCCTAATCCTCATTTATCCATTTAGGCACCACCTGTTGGATCATCAATCCAATACCGGGCTTTTATGAGAAATAATTATTTGTCGTAGACTATCAATAAGTATTAGCTTGATATAAAAGTGATCTAAAACAGTTTAGGTTATTGGGTTATAATATATCAATTAGAGTGTGAGTCTTATGTATAAACATTAAATGATAAATTTTATTTTTGAGCTGGGTAGAAATATAAGTAACTAAATATATTACATTACATAAAAATGTTATGGTCCCTATGTCACACTAATCTTTTCTATTATGTCTTCCGTCATCAGAGAGAACTATGAAAGATTTCAAAGTGTTTATAAGAATGAAATTTCAGAATTAGCATATACAACAAAATATCTCAAAGCGTCCCGGGGCATAATAAATGTCGCTTAGATATTTTGATAAACTTAGTTATGTCCTGTGTTGTTGCTATTTTTCGTGACATCCTCATGATGTTACATTACGCTTTTATTACACTTATTATGTCTAACATATCGCTAAGTAGAGCAATATATATAGATTCTTTTGCTATTGTATTTTCTTAGCATTAATTATAGTCATCATTGATCATTATAGATAACTAGAGAGTTTAATTATTTTCGGACCTTTGAATGCAACTTCGACCTAGAAGACGTTTTAAGTTATATATATGCCGTGGCAGGCAAAGTACAATAATCCATCACATAAGCCTATCGCCGCCTTTGTTCGGCCATCAACAACGCAACAGAAGAAGGAAACGATACTCTAGCCAGGATAATTGCTGGTGCACTATATGCTTACACCAATCAAAACATGACTTGTTTCAAAATTTATCCTGATGACCCTAACGCTTCATTTCTTTATGGATGGAATTGGCAAGTAAGTACAAGCATCAGTTTAAGCTTTTCGGAGAAATTGTAATTCAACATATATTACACGTCTTCCCTCACAAAATTTGCATTTCACTATCACTAATTTTTGTCACAGAATTATCACTGCCCTTTAATTATTACTATTCTAGGCTAACAAATTTACACCAAGAATATATGTAGTAGGATCATCTAAAGTAATAGTTTTTGGTGATCTCTCATTTTAAGACGTTATAAAAAAAATGACGTAGTATTGAAAAATAAAATCTACGGCTATATTATTTTAACATTTTAGTTTTAGAGTATTTCTTTTTTTTAGTTTTCAGCAATAAAATTATCTACCGTTTCATATAAAAAGATAATTATCTAGAATAGAAAGATGAAAAGAAAAAAATCTTTTAACAAATGTTTCGTCCTTTTTTTTCACGCTTCTAGAAATCCACGAAAATATATTTCGGTTGTAAATATATAATTATACATATTCTTACAAGATATTGTACTTGTAGAGTTGCACCGAAATGGTGATCCCAATAGGCATTGGCGAAGATACCATGTTCCAATACTCTCCTTTTAATATGACACAATATAACGATTACTGCAAGACCACATACGGTATCACACCTCGTTCTCATTGGGTTACAACCTACTATGGTGGCCAGGTATCTATATCTATATCTATATATATATCTTTATGTTTCTCTACATCTCAATTGATTCGTTTTCGATAAAACCTTTGCATAAGTTTCATACTCTCTGAACACAGCAAAAAAACCGTTGAAATATTTTCTTTTCATTTTCAGATTGCGGTATTGTTTAATATTTTTTTTTCAGGACATAAAAATGGTTCTTCAGAAGTTTGCAAGTAATATCATTTTTTCCAACGGTTTAAGTGATCCTTATAGTATTGGAGGGTACGTAATAACATGACTCATTATTACTATTCATATTGACACTATTATTAAGGAAATTTGTTCATTTAATTTAACTTTAAGTATTATTATTATATATTATTAAATTTTTTCACTTTTCATTGTGTATACTTTTAGATTTTTGTCCAGAAGGAAAAAATTATCAAAAATCTGATAGAAGAAAATCAGAATTTAATCGTGACAAAGAATAATTATGAAGAATAAAATGTAAATATGAAGTAACAATTGTAAACACAAAAGAACATTAACACGCATTAAGAACAATTTTAAAATAACAATTGTGATTTTTGTCCTTTATAATCATGAAAATATTACTTTTATCCTTTCGCACTCCATTTATTAATTTTTTTCTCGCTCGCTCCTTCCCTAATACTTTTTGTTTTTATTGTTTTTCCATTGTTTTTGTGGCAATGAATGACAGGATTCTGGAGGACTTATCAGACAGTTTGCTTGCTATCTACACAACCAATGGTCTTGATTTAATATATATATATATTGGCGGAGGCATGTATATCAGGTGGGGTCATGTGACCCCACTGGCGGATCCAGCATACCCAAGGGGCACGTGACCCCACTCAATTTCTAAAAAAAAAAAAAAAAATTTAGTATTAAAACTATGTAGTTTTGTTGTTTAATAGTGTCATTTTGTCGATAAAAATTGATGTTTTAGACTTCGGTGACCCCACTGAAATTTTTTTTGGATAAAAAAGATGTAGTTTTAGATTCCGGTGACACCATTGAAATATATTCCTGGATCCGCCACTGTGTGACCCCACTGAGATACGAAGAAATTTTTTACTATCAAAACAATGTAGTTTTGGTTTTAAAAAATGTCGTTTTATTAGTAAAGAAATGTAGTTTTAAACTCCGATAATCCCACTGAAACAAATTTTTGGATTTAAAATGTAGTTTTACCATCTGGTGATCTCACTGAAAAAATTTCTTGGATCTGACATATATATATATATATATATATATATATGGAGTAATATACAAGTTCCGGTTGTTATTCATACTTTAAAAACAACCGTGTTTTGATTAGAGTAACTTAATAATGTTCCTTTATATACAGGTTCCCATGTCTTGGACATGAGCCCATCTAGAGCAGATGATCCAGAGTGGTTAAAAACTCAAAGGGAAATTGAACTCAAAGTAATTGAAGGTTGGATTGGAAATTATTATAGTGATCTTTATCTTTCAAAAGATAGGAAAATGGTATATCACAAAGACAACTGACTTTTTTCCTCTTTTAGATATGAAAACTAAAGACAATTGCAGTTAATTAATGCTAAGATCTTAGGGGTTGAATTTCACCATACTACTAAAAAGAAGACCTTGAGTAAGAGACAGACTCTGCAGGTATGACCCGAGCCGAATTTCTGATTAATTGGATCAGTTGATTTCGGATATCGGGTTTTTAGGGAAAAAAAAGTGTTATGGTGCTAATGTTCTTCATTGTGAGATTTCTTCTTGTCATTTTAATCATCTGATTCAATCGAGGTGATTTTCCTTTTTTATTTTTGTTTCTTCATAAACAATATTATAAATCTTGCATTATTTTATATATTTCATTTCTCTTTCATAATGTTTGTATTTTGCATGGAAGACTTTGTTTAAACATAACTTGTATGAATGTTAGCAAAAAATATTTACAAATTTACCTAGGTCGTTATGAAATTACAATATACTCTTTTCATACATTTTTTTGATTTTGCACTTGAATGTGAAGAAGCAACGAACCGACTGTGCCTTGTTTTCTCTTCTTGAATGTGTAAAATCACACATCAGTAAGTAAAGTCCTGCTCACACCCATATAAGTGTGAGACATAAAGGTCTTGTCAACTCGGGTTAGCTCTTTTAGACCAAGCGAGGATGGCGGTCTAAGCAGTTGACCGGACATTTATGAATCATTTAGCGCTACCAGGCCCGGGGTCTGGGTCGTTACAGAATGGTATTCAGAACCGACTGTCATACGGAACTAAGTGTCACACCGTGAGAGGCAGTGGGGGGCACCTCTAGAATCCTATTATAGGGACGAACTGGGACAAATCTTGACCGTCCTGGCGAGGACGCCAGTCCCTTATAAGGGGGAGAATGTAAAATCTCACATCGGTAAAGTAAAGTCCTGCTCACCCCCATATAAGTGTGAGACATAAAGGTCTTGTCAACTCGGGTTAGCTCTTTTAGACCAAGTGAGGACGGTGGTCTAAGCGATTGACCGACCATTTATGACTATTTAACGCTACTGCACCCAAGTCCTGGGGCGTTCTGATGTCTTTGATACTAAAAATTTTATTCAGATGGAAAGATGAATTTTATGTGTTTTCATTCAGTGTTGTAGAATCATATAGACTGTTCTGAGACATTTCGTTAAGAGGTATATGTCCCTTCCCTGTTGAAGAACGCCAGATTTTGCAGATAATCTTCGAATGTTCTTGAAAAACTTGATGTATGATATCACGACCTAACCAAATTTAAATCCCGAACCCAAGTTTAAGGACATCGGTAAAGTAGGAGAATGTAAAATCCCACATCGGTAAAGTAAAGTCCTGTTCACCCCCATATAAGTGTGAGACATAAAGGTCTTGTCAACTCGGGTTAGCTCTTTTAGACCAAGCGAGGACGGTGGTCTAAGCATTTGACCGGACCATTTATGACTCATTTAACGCTACCAGGCCCAGGGTCTGGGGGCGTTACATAATGTCTTTGATACTTTAAATTTTATTCAGATGGAATGATGAATTTTATGTGTTTTCATTCAGTGCTGTAGAATCGTATAGACTGTTCTAAGACATTTTGTTAAGAGGTATATGTCCCTTCCTTGTTGAAGAACGCCAGATTTTGCAGATAATCTTCGAATGTTCTTGAAAAACTTGATGTATGATATCACGACCAAACCAAATTTGCATCTAGAACCCAAATTTAAGGTTAACGGGGTCGGATCCATGAGGGATCCTATGGGACAACTGACCTGTTAATCTTAACTGGGACACTAACCCACTCTGGAAAAGGACATTTGTGACAACAAATTTTCTCACATAATTAGTAAATTTCGTCACATTTGGTTATCTATGACGAAATTCGTGCGTCGCTAAGGTTGTCACCTACCCTAAGTCACGAAATGTATTTTGTGACGAATTTATCATTCCTCACTTTTTTATTGCATATGTGATGAACACTTCATCACATATTTCATTTTGCACATGGTCATTTATATACATTGGTGACGACATAATCGTCACTTTTGCCTTAAGTAAGTGAAGCCACAACATTCTCACGTATTGCAAATTTCAGTGATGACCGATTTGTCACCTAAAATAGGATAATATACACAAAAAAAATGCAATTTGTGACCCCCTATTCTTCACAACTTTTTATGATATGTGATAAAATCTTCATCGCTTGAAGTGAGTATATATGAGTATTTGTCACCCAATATTCTTATTTTAATCACTAGTTCGTCACCCAATGTTCATCACGTATTGATTTGAAATGTGAGAAATTTTGTTGATGTAATATGATATTTTGTGGCGAATTCTACATCCCTTTATGATGTTATTTCACGCCTCTATTTTGTCAGATAATCAGATTATACGTGATGAATTTGATGTTGATTATTGTGGCTATGTACAAAATGATATCTGCAACACCTAATCAATACAATGACCAATAATCGCTTTATAATAAAGTAGTTCATAAACAGTGCATAAGTTTCAAAATCAAAACTTTAAAAAAAAATGTATTACACCATCCATTAGAGATTCATAAACTCAAAAGTTTGATAAACTAAAATTTGCAAATTCTATTAATGCTCGAAAACAAAGCAATTGAAAATCAACCATAAATTGATCATACATAGTCTAGCACCTTATCATCATAGGGATCATCATCATCATCTTGAAGTTTTTAGGCTCATCAGAATTGCCACTACTCTTTTCGTATGATGTCAAGAAGGCTTTCACCTTCAAGGACACAATATCTCATTCCTTTTGTTCACATGGTGACGAGCCATATCTTTGAACGATTGAACCCCGTCGATACAATCCTTACTAACTCGATTCCGATTTAAAATGCATTGTCTATCCATTATTGTTTGAATGAGCCAATGTACTACAAACATGGACAAAAGCGAACATGATGTGATCCGTGATTGAATCAGATCTAAAATTGCCGAAGGACCGACTGAAGGCACCAATAAAACGAGCACCGCGACCCCTAGCTAACTCGTAACTAAGAACCTTGGTATGACCTCAACCCTTAGATAACCCGTATCTAAGAACCTTGGTATCTGAACGCCATACAAGGTATGCTCGTAACCTTGATAAGTTCAGATTCAATACTCTACTTAATAGAATACTCACAAAAAGCTAGAAAGCTTTATAATAATTTCACTCAATAAAAATATGTGTTCATAAAAGAAACACCTAAATGCCTTATATAGGCTACTATGAAAAACATATACTACTCCCAAAGCGATGTGGGACAAACTTATTAGAAATAAAAATAAAAATAAAAATAAAAGAAATAAATACTAATAAAATTCTAAGAAAATCTTCCAAACTTGCAATGTGGGATAAAATTCTGCCTTCTTCCACTCTCCTTCTTTTTCTTCTTTTTCCTTTGGAAACCACCATGATGCTTGCCCGGGATCACATCATTCCCTCCCGGTTCGGAAAGGATTCGACCTCGAATCCGAACATCAACATCTCGAACTATGCTCGGTGTAATGGATTTGCCCTCCAACTTGGCTCCAACATTAACAACGTGGAGTGGTGGATCTTTATGTACCTGCAATAAAGAAAAAGAAGAACCCGAACGAACAGCCAATGAAGTTAAACACGTCTTCTTTTCTCCACTTTGCACCATAGAATTTGCACCCATTGTTTGCCTTTGAACCTCCCGACTTTGAGCAAATTTAAGTTGCTCCTCATGTGCTTCTTGGGGTGATAATGAAACCAAAGTAACCTTCTTGCCCCGGTGATGTAATGCGTACGTGTTCAAGAACCCATCATAGTTAACTTGCCGATCAAATTGCCAAGGCCTACCAAGAATAACATGTGCAATATGAATAGGCACTACATCACACATAACCGTATCCTCGAACATCCCAACTTTAAAAGTGATCATCGCTTGCTTTGTAACTCTAACTTCCCCACATGTATTCATCCATTGTAGCTTGTATGGTTGGGGATGTTTAGTAGTCTCAATGCTCATCTCTTCGACCAACTCTTTGCTAACAACATTGGCGCAACTACCCGAATCGATGATCAAACCGCACAACTTATCTTCGATAAAGCAACGTGTTTGAAAAATGTTTTCACGGTGTGCACTAGCATCTACTTTGACTTGGTCCTCCACAACTTTCTTACTCACACAAATAAACCCTTCAGGTCCAACCTCGAGTGGGCTTATCTCCTCAGAATCACTCTCATTTTCCTCTTCAGATTGTGACATGTATTCTTTCTCACCATGCTTTTCTCCCATAACAATCATTACTCGCCTATTCACACAATCACTTGCTATGTGTCCCACACCTTGACACTTAAAACATTTGAGGTTACGAGTGGCCTGTTGGGGGGAGGTAGTAGCTTTACCCTTGTTGTTTTCCTTAGCTTTATAAGCCTCATTGGAAGACATAGGGGTCGGCCTAGGGTTGTTGAATTGCGAACTATCACCTGAAGGTTGAAACGAACGGTAAGAAGAAGAATTACACTGAATATGGTTTTGTGAAGGGACTCCTTTTTTTCAAGTGTTCTTCGATTAATATCGCAAAGATGTACCATTTTATCCAAACTTTCACAATCTTTCATCTCCACCGGATGTGCAATTTCAGCCTCAAACCACTCAAAAACGAGCCATAGTCGCCTCGGGATCTTCCTCGCACTGCATTTAAATAATGTAAGTTCCATCTCTTGATAATAATCTTCCACTGATCGATTCTCTTGCGTAAGAGTCTGCAATTTTCGATACTGTTCACGGTAATAAGAGTTCGGGACAAATCTCCTTTTCATCTCCCTTTTCAACTCATTCCAAGTTTTCACAAGATCATCTCGGGCCTTGCGACGATTAATAATTAATTGTTCCCACCAAATAGCTGCATAACCCTCAAATTCAAGTGTAGCCAATCTAACCTTATTCTTCTCAGAGTAGTTATTACAACGAAAAATCTGCTCAACTTTACGAACCCAATCTAAATAAGCATCGGGATCATTCGTACCTTTAAACGTAGGAATTTTCATCTTGACTTGCCGCATGTTATCTCGATCACCGTCACTCTCATCACTATGGGTAGCCTCAGAAGGCTCAGAAACGTTGTCATACTCCTCCTCAACCCGAGGCACTGCTTCTCTTCTCCTCCTATCACCTCTAACACAAATGTTATCTCTACCACCACCTCTTCTCGTGAACATGTCTTGAAATTGAGCCCTCATTTCTTCAAATTTTCCGTTTATCACGGCAAATTGTGCCTCCGCCAATACCCGGATACGAGCATCAATAGCATGCTCCTCTCTCTCGTGAGCTCTTTTGACATGATGCAAGTTCAACAAAAATATGTATATATCAAAGACAATCACTGTGTTTACACTCCCTCGTGTAGAGTTCAAATCAAAACAAACCAAAATAATGAGCACCCGAAACAATCAATACCAAAGAGCTTATATAAGGACCTAGGGCTTTGGTTGAGACAATTGAAAGATGATAGAACCTAAAGAAAGAGAAAAAAAAGAAGAAAGGATTTTTGTTTTTTTTTGTTTTTTTGATCGGCGATAGTAAGCGCCACACCGGGTGTGACAGAGGCTGTTTTTTTTTTTTTTTTTTTGGCTTAACCAATCAGGAAAAGGAAAACAAATAAATCAAATAGGACAAAGAGTAGGCAAGGTCGGCGTCAACCAAGAAGCAGGAATAACTTTCTTTTTTATTTTTTTTATTTTTATATATGGATAAAAAACAAAAGGAAAAATAACACAATTTGCAAGGAACAATTGGCAGAAGAATTTGCTGGGAACAATTTGTATGGTTTTTTTTTTTTTTTAAAGGCTACGGCAAGCAAAAGGAAGAAATAAACAGGCAGGTAAATTTTTTGTCTTTTCTTTTTTTTTTTGATAACAAGGACAACACGTACGAAAAGATCAGAAGCTGCGAATTTTATTATTTTTTTAACAGGAACGAGATCAAGAATTGGATTTTTTTTTCTTTGATTATTCAAGAACAAGGACACAGTATGAAGAAAGGAAAAAAATAAAAAATAAAACAATGGATATTTGGATACCGTCAGTGACCACGCTCTGATACCAACTGATGTGATCCGTGATCGAATCGGATCTAAAATTGCCGAAGGACCGATCAAGGCACCAATAAACGAGCACCGCGACCCTTCTAGCTAACTCGTAACTAAGAACCTTGGTATGACCTCAACCCTTAGATAACCCGTATCTAAGAACCTTGGTATATCTGACGCCACAAGGTATGCTTTCGTAACCTTGATAAGTTCAGATTCGAATACTCTACTTAATAGAATACTCACAAAAAGCTAGAAAGCTTTATAATAATTTCACTCAATAAAAATATGTGTTCATAAAAGAAACACCTAAATGCCTTATATAATTACTATGAAAAACATAAACTACTCCCAAAGCGATGTGGGACAAACTTATTAGAAATAGAAATAAAAATAAAAATAAAAATAAAAATAAAAATAAAAATAAAAGAAATAATACTAATAAAATTCTAAGAAAATCTTCCAAACTTGCAATGTGGGATAAAATTCTGCCTTCTTCCACTCTCCTTCTTTTTCTTCTTTTTCCTTTGGAAACCACCATGATGCTTGCCCGGGATCACATCAGAACATTAGATCAATCAAACATATACTTAAATCATAATCAATGCTACAAATATAATGTATAATATTACAATAATATGACACAGTCTTATTGTACTTTTTGATCTCATGGGCTCACATATCATATTATCGTCTATGAACATCGAGCTTTCTGCCCAACATCTTCAACACTATCATATAGCCATGATACGAAGTTCTAACAAGTATTATCTGAATAGAACTGGGCTCAGCCTTACGGGGACAATCCGTGTAGGTAAGACAAACTAGGTTCATAACCTGATTGTCACTGATGGAATCTAATTCAGATATTATGGCTCCTGACCATATCTCTCAATCTTGCCTTTCAAACATTCTTTCATAAGTCGTGAGATATTCATTCTTCAAGATGAACATACCGGCAGCCTTTTCAGGCTTGAGGTTATCCACAGACTTGCAGAACTTTTGTGTGCACTGAGCAGTGTTCTACACCTCATCGCTATGTGGCGTGTGCTCATGTTCCAATGGTTGAATGAATCTTTGTGGTTCTCAAACTCTTTTGAGATCTAATTTAATCCCACTATTTCTTTTGGAGGAAACACTTCCTCTATAAGACAGCATGTTTGGAGACAAACACCTTTTGCTCCACGGACGAGTGAATAATATCCAGCGTGCTAGCTAAGACATTCCACAGAGTCGCTTATGTCGTACTAGGCTCCAAGCCTTTCTGACTCTGCCTATGACAACATTAAATCATCGGTTAAGATAGATTCGACATTATCCTCTTCCATATCGAATATGGAATTTATTCAACCTTTATTCTTTAGAACTCGGTTAAGTATAAGGGCACTATCCCGAAACGGGTAAGGTATACTTTGCATGTCTTGTGTCACACCTTTATCATATGAAGTGTTGTTTCCATTTTGGGAACACAATCTAATTGCGTATCCCAAAGATGGTATCCTTCAAGGGAAGAATCTTATTCTTTTTCAGACAACTTCTGAAACACCCTTCATGTATTAATTGCTTCAATCCAATTGAAGATTAATTCCTAAGTAGCTCATCAATCTAATATTCGTACTAGCTCGAATTTTTCAGGCTTTCAGAATTGTTGTACTTCAATAAGTACATTCAACTATTAAAAATAGTCATAGAGAGTAATAAACAATTATTTGTGGCATTAATTGTCACAAGCCAACAAACATCGATATGTTTAGGCTTTAGACAATTTTTCTAGATTTTACAACCTTTTCATAAAAGGGTATTTTAGTCATCTTTAGATAAGATACGCATAACCCACATGATTCATAATCATATGGTTTAACGTCATCAGAATGATGTTTAATTACACGCTTCCCTTCCAGAGAGACTATGTCTTGAACAACCACAAATATTAAGGATAACAGCCATACAAATATTTAGTCGAGATCTCATCACATATATCAACTATATGGTGACATCAATCTAGTATGTTAGATTCAGTGACCTTCCAACTTTATCGGAATAACATTTATTCTTTACAATGGAATATGTCTACTAAATCCTAACAAATAACTGAAAGTATGTTCTTCATAAGAAACGGAACATAATAACATTTATTTAGTTCCCTATTAGTTTACTAGATCCAGAATATGGTAAGTGTTACAACGTTTGCTTCACCTTCCATATCTGCATTTAATCTTTCTAATTTAATCACACTTGCAAGATGTCATATATCTAAGAGTCGATTTTGAACTTAGATAGATTTATCTCAACTCACTTGCTTAGAATAGAAACTTCAATAAGTTCCCTATTTAAGCACATGCCCTTACGTTCCTTTTAATCCTTCAAGCACTTGTAAATATTTCTTAGTGTAGTCTTCATAAGACTTAAGAAACATCACAAGAGCTATGTCTTTGATTTCCTTTCATAAAAAAATCTAAAGTTTATTAAATAGTTTATTTAACCTTTTGAATCGTATTCAAAACATTAACTATTTAATTAACCTTTAAGCAATGATAGAATTAAGTAGATACTTAAATCTTACAATTTTGAAAACAACCTTTCCAAAATTAGATGTGGTCATTCTTATCCAACGTTTGAATTAATAGTCATCATATGACTGAATGATCATATCGGATCGTATCCAATGTCATGAGCTTCCTCCTTTCATTAATAATTAAAGTCTTGGAGTACTGCATCAAATATGTAGTCTTCTTGTCTCTAACTACTATAACGGGATCTCTCGTGTCATTGCTTATTTAAAAGGATTAAAATTACTTAACCATTTTTGAGTCTCAAAAGGTAACAGTCATAATTTGGTTTTACTAATCGAGAATAAAACATAAATATAAAGTTTGCTAAAACTACAACAAGAATGAAAATAAAAGAGTGTTGTTGTTTATACACGCAAAATCAAAATTGGTCTTTTGATTTATGATTTTGCTCCCACTAGTCAACTACTCCCAATTGACTTTCAAGAATCTTTCTAAATTCTTTAGTGGCCAAGATCCCATCTGGTTACCCCGATTCCCGACGAGGGCCGATCAACCGGAATAATTCGAAAGGTATGTAACTCTTACCATTCACATCTCTATGTGACTCTTGGTGGTTGACTAGTCAACTCTTTGACAATTCACATCTTTATGTGGTAGTCAACCCCTTGCCTCTAGAATAAGACGGTCCTGACGAGAGCCAATCACCACAATACTCTAGTGTCATAACCCAATATTCACGAGATCTCATACGATCATATCTCAATAACGATGATATACCCATGGTAGGTCAACTCCCGACGAGGGCCGATCAGTTGGATCCGAACAAAGGCTCTTCACCGTCGCTATAATATTGGGAGACAATTTTTCGACTTGATTTTTGTTGTGGAAGTATTTACGTAAATTAATTTTAATTACGGTCTCATCAAATATATCTATCTCTATAGACATACATCCTACACATTTATCTAGATCGTGCCTAGTCATGCATCTATCGTATCATATAAAAAAAAATACAAGCACAAAATAAATAAATCGTAAATCAACCGGTATGATCATGGACTTTTCTAGGTGCGGTTTCGAATACAAGCCCGATGAAACCGCTGGTCGCAATCTAAAGGTAGTTTGCAACCGCCAATAGGATCTTTAATGCTCCATTCTCCAATGGGATCTTTATTTTCGTCTTTCTTTGGTCTTCATCTTCTGCTCCATTCTTGTTACATTTAATTCTATCTAATAAAATAAATACACCCGCCGCACACGGGGGGGGGGGGGGGAGCTAACGGGAATTGGATAAATGCAGAAAATAAACTAGGTCACGTTCTTCATAGCGGCCTAGGACAATTTTTAAACCAACAGAAAATAAATCATTCACATCTATCCTATCGGTCGAGTCCATGATCAATCGGGGTCCATATAATCATATTATATCTACTATATTTAATCCACTAGTCAAAAACCCGTGCAATGCACGGGGATAAAAATAAAAATATATACATAAAAATTAAAATATAAATGTATGAAAATGGTAATATTAAGTTGGGGATGCAATGTTGTATCTTATGGAGCTTGGATAAAAAGTTATCTATGCACACATCATGTTGGTTATCATAAGAAAAAATATATTTGAAACGAATAACTCATGAAAGAGAAATTACTTTTGACTTGAAAAGAAAAACAAAATATGTAAGAAAAATGCATGTACCCTTCAATTTTTTCAAAAGAAATCATAAATCAGTCTCATCCCATACCCTAATCCATCAGCACCTCATGCTCCGTTTATCCCAACCCTTGCCACCAACTTATCCCCAGACAAACCACACCCTAAAAAACCTAAAACAACTCAAAATTGTTTTCTAAAAGAAAAAAAAAAGAATGAATCACTAAGGCCTCCCTCCTACTTATTCATAGTGGCGTCCACTATCTACTTGCCTCCCCTAACACCTCTCCCCTATACTCGAACTTTTCCCCAACCCTTCTCAAAAAATTTATTAAAAAACCTAAACATTCCTTAAGAAACCCTGAACCCTTTTAAAAACATTTTTCCATAAGAAATCATAAATCACCCTGCCTCCCCCGACCCACCGACAACCATATTCTTATTTATTCGCAAACCCGCACTTTCAAATTATCGATCCCATGATCCCACGCATAAAAAGAAAGATAGAAAAAAGCTATGTATGCCCTAAAAACCTTTAAAATAAATATATTTACATTAGATTTTACCAAGGTTCTTAAACTTTATTAAAGGAACAAAATTGTAACCTATTATGTTAATAAAGATTTTTTACTTCATGAATGTCAGAAGCACAAACACATGAGAAAAGACGTGGCAGCTTACCAGTAATATGAACCATTATCTCCCTTCCTGATAAATTAGTAAAATGATGCATTGAAAGAATGTCAGACACCATTATTTAGCCTGGTCAGAGTACACTTAAATCCCAAAACGATAACATAAATTAAGCAGCCTATATGTATACTCACGATCAATGTGTTGTCGAAAAAGCAAAAACATAGGCAACACCAAAAACCATTTCTCCATCCCTTATGGCAGGGCCCTCCGATAACATTTACTTTCGTTAGGCTCCCTTGTCCTTCTCCTCAACTACATCCAATATAAAACACAAAACAACGCCAACAAGTAGAGAGAGAAAAAGAAACATTTTAATACTGTAAATGAAGTGTTCGTCTCGAAAAATATAACAACCACAACTTCGAACGCTCTATTGATGAAAAAAAAACAATGTATCTAATTCAAAATTTCACGATTAACCATGAATGCCGGAGTCAAAAACCAAGTAGTTGAAACAATAAATATTTCTTAGACGCAAACAATCAAAATTTGAAAATCAGATGATAAAAAAATAAAACGGTATGTTGGAAATTGGATTTTATGAATAATGCGTGTATTATGGATGTTTATGATAACTATTTTAAACGCAAGAGTACTGAATGACAAATCAAAGCGCAATAGGGCTGCACACTTCTCACCAACATAGGACAGTTATGTAGAACACATTATACCTAACGTTTCCAACTATAAGATATGTAAGCACAAAGTCAACAAAACTAAGATCTCTAAGCACAAAATCAACATCGTCGGTTTACAGTAGATAAGAAATTATACATATATATACCCAAAACTTATTCGACTGAATACAACCGAAAGGAGATTAAGATATGTAAAAGACTGAGAAAATAGTTTAAAGCAAATATAAATATATTATGAGAAATGGATGTAATAAAATCACAGAGCATCATGGGTTTAGGAGGAGAAAAAAAAAAATTAGTTTAAAGCACCACCGACAAAATCTTCAATATAAAACTCAAACACATCCGTAAAGCTAGTTCAATCTAGCTACTACCCGTCCTGAGAGTGCCTCTAAGAATTATGACAATGCAAAAAAACAAAACGTAGACAAAACATTTACTCAAAAATTAGAAATTAAAGTTAAATTACTAATAGTTGTTGCAGGAGAATGCTACCCTACAATCTAAAAAAACTCCAATTACAGAACACAATTTATAGAGGGGAAAAATCATGGAAAATAACGCCCCAAAAAACCCAGACATGTTGATAATGAAAAATTGGTGAATGACTGCTCTGCACTATGAATATATTACCTTTCTAAATTTATAGACAAATGGAAATTCACCTAAAAGATGTGAACATATATTCAAATTTCATGAAAATTCAGCTGAGAGATGGCAGAATAGAGCTTTCCTGTCAAGAATCACTATGTCCTCCAAAAAGGGGAAGGAAGAAATTAAGAAATTCATCAATTGTTAATTTGTCATCATGAACAGCACAATTGAATACATCCAAGGATATGAGATGACAATCTCCATCAAATTCCAAAAAAAATTAACAATGAACTGACAACAATCATGACGAATCGGACAAACATTGACGCAACAAAGAAATATCTTACCTTCCCCGATCTTTTCCGTTTTAACAGCATCAATATATGTTATGTTTTCATATCTATAAAGAAGGCAACCCAAAAACAAACACACAAAAAAATGTCAGGATTCGTCATTCCATCAATAGATGATTCCCATTCATGTCAGCAATGATGACATTTGGTAAAGAAAAAAAAAAAATCAACGATGAAATTTACTAACTTCTCCATTCAATCACAAAAATGATAATATGAAAACCAAATTGCCTGGTTATCAGCATTTTTAATAATAAAAAAACCATGAAAACCTATAGAAAATATTGCAGTCAAAGCATAGGAAGGAAAATGTTTAACTTCTTTGGCTTCTTCAACATAATTTACCATGACGTACGGTAAACTTAAGTCTTATATTTTCCCATCCTACAAAAATGAAAAACATAGAAAGAATCAAATTTCCTTCTCAATTTTCTCGAAGTATCAATCACAGATCTATGCATGGCAAAAAATAAAAGAAAATCAATTTATCAACAAACAATATAGGATCCTAAAAAATAGAGCTAATAGTAAGAATGATCCTCCATCCCCAATATCGCATATAAGCTCATCTAACAAACCTGATTGTCGAATGATGCCATCTTCGATGCTTAATTTGACTTCAACGACCTTTATCTCTCCCCTCTGTCGCCATGTTCCCTTCCTATCTCATCATTCTCCAACAACCAAACCTTAAATAACCAAGAAAACGGAGGAAATTATGAGTTGGTGGCTACAAATAACAATTTACAGGAATGGTAAGAATGAGGAATATATCTGAACACCATTGCAGAAATGAACAAAACAATTATTGAACCTAATGAGCTGAAACTGCATGCGGAAAAAGGTAAATTACAAAAGCTGAAGAAATGATGGCTCCAAACACCTACAAAGAAGAAAATGCAAACTTTTACCTTATTAAGCCTCATTAATCTCTTGAAATTTCGGGGGTTCCACAATCCCGGATTTTTGCTTAACCCCATGCCATTTCTGTAAATGTCAAACCAAAATATACCAATTGCACATTTAAAATTGCATCCAAGGATATGAGATGGCACAATTGAATACATCCAAGGATATGAGATGACAATCTCCATCAAATTCCAAAAAAATTAACAATGAACTGACAACATTCATAGGCACTTCCTTTTAGCATTGTATACCATAATTACCATTAGAGAAGCAGAAGATATTTTCAATTCCGTTTTTCTGCCTAACAGAACTCAAACATCCAATTTTTGTGGTTGATTGTCCCCCGTAAGATTGTCGATGAAAATCCTCAAATGCCTGGAACAACATCTAAACATGGTAACATGTTTCATTTTCAGTGCAATTCGCATCAACAAAGAATTAATCCAACGATAATTAAAAAAACTTCAAAAAAATGGGAAAAAAAAAGAAAAAGAAAAAGGAAACAAACACACTAATATAGTGGTAAGCTCAAGACATTTAGTAACAAAACAAATCTTGGGAGCCTTTTCAGGTTCACACACCTAAAATTGGTTTAAGCTCAAGCGATTAAATAAAAGGCAACTATAATCCCCATGCAACCAAGATTTACGTATTTATATAAAAAAAAAAAGCTGATTGTCGCATGAAATAGCTATGTCAATTGAGTTTTTCCACACACATGACAACAAAGAATGATTGTTATTTCCATTACTACCTAAGTTCACATAAATGACGCAATGCAAGCATTTTACCAACATCAAAGCTTTGATCAAACATATTTAAATGACGATTCTGCGACCCATCTGCTTAAGGGTTAAAAGGATGATTCAGCACAGTTAAAGCTCAAACCTTCGGTTCATCACCTCTATGAGTATTAGTCAAAATAGCACTAAGCACAGTCTGAACATCATTTCCTTGCAATGTAGACAGCAATGCCGAACTTCCATTAACCGTGACACTTGCATTCAACAGAGAAAATCAACATTAAAATCAACAATCTTGAGCGCCCGAACTGCCCCGTGATCAACAGCTTCGGTTTCTTAAGATATTTTTCGATCAAAGGATAGAATTTAGTAGCAGCGTTTTCGATTTTCAGACGGAGAACCGGTCGTAATCATAGACGTTATGGTGAAATCGTTAGTTGGGAGAACAGACTTGCAAAAGGTTGGGTCGGGGCGGATTTGCATTTTACTGAACATATATAATTACAAAAGAAGTCCTGACCTATTTAAAACAATCCCATCTTCTTACAAATTTGAGGGCCGCAGACCTATACTACCTTTCCATTGGATTGATTAAACCAAAAAAAAAAAAAAAAATCATTACAGAATTTGGCAAACATTCCATAGAATTCCTTATCTAAAAATTTAACGTAAGGGCCAAATTAAATTTTGGGTATTTCTTCACAGGACGATGTCCACACAATTGAAATAGGTGGAGGAGATGGGTATTCGGTGAGCAGTTTAAACCAAAAAAATTTCAGCGGAAGAAAAAAAATCGAAGTTACCTCTTTTCGATGCGTCGATCGGTTGTTTGTCATGTCCCAAGGTTTAAAAATTAGAAAGAAGGCCGAAGACGCGTCAGTGACCGTCGGATATGAACTACTAGCCGTTAGTGATGTCATTTAGCGTATTTATGATGTCATAGCTTTATTTATGTCGTATTTATGTTATTCGAGTATCCCGACTTATTGCCCAAGTTGTTAAGGGTCTATATCAATGAGATGTAAACATAGATACATGGTTATGATGATTAATGAAAATCTCTTACTTTCTCTTCTAATTTCTTCCGTCTATTCTACTCTCTGTTTTTCCCTTCTTCTTCCCCAAAACTCCCCTTCTTCCCCGTTCTATTTCTGTGAAATTCTACATTTTTGTACTTGCATTTGTGACAAGTGGTATCAGAGCTAACGATTCTCGGCGAATTCTCTTCTATCTCTACTTCTAATTCTCATTTCTGGGTCGATTGAAGTCTTCACGATCAGTATACAATTATGGAATCCGGTTTAATGGTTTTGTCAATTTATTGTGCTCATATGGCGACCAAATGGGACAGGTTACTAGAATTGAGGCCCAGGCAAGGAAAGGATATGAGTGTACAAGCTTACTATGATGAATTCTGCATTTGGAAAGAGAAAATGAAAGAACAAAATTATTTAGCTGATGAGCAATCTTATGTCGATGATTTCGTTTGTTGGTCGAAATGGGATCTCGTAGTACGAGTATGGTCGTATAAATCTAAGCCGCAAAAATTATCTGATGCTTTACAACGGGCACGATTCGAAGAATCAATGATGAAAATTGAAGCCTATTTTCATACACCTGTGGTGGTAAAATTAGGATTTTAGGGCCTGTTTGTTAACTCAATTCAGCACTTATTCTTAACATATTAAGTGGTGGTTATGTTTAGATGTGTTTGATAATATTTTACAAAACCACTTAATTGATTAAGATGCTCTGAAAATTATTTGAAACGTAGTGCAAAGTTTTCAGACGTTAAAACCATGCTTAACGCTGAAAATATACGCACCACTAAAGGATATAGCGGCCCCCACCCACGTTTATCGTTGAAACCGTATGGAATTTTGTTGAGCTCTTTTTTTTTACACCATTTTCTCGTATTTTAGAATTATATAATTGCAATTATTTTTATGATACTTTTAGAATTTGTTAACAACATCTATCATGTTACTTCATACCTTATCATAATCATAACTTAAATAATATATGATAATGATAAAAACATTGAATAGACGACAAAAGACATAACTTAAATAATTAATAATTTGGGGGCGTGGATATATATATATATATATATATATATATATATATATATATATATATATATATATCTCAATTTATTAAAAATTTGTGAAACAATATGCATGGGTCATATGTGTTCAACGATTTTTCTAATATATGAAAGTTGTAATTGCAAATTTGTTAAATTAAAATTTTCAGATTTCAGATGTTTGACGTTATCAAACATTTTTCGGTTTCAGATTTCAGCTACTTATTATATTCAGATTTCAGATTTCAGATTTCAGACTTCAGATTTCAGACTTCAGATTTAACAAACGGCCTTAGTCCTCTAACTTGACCTATTTTGGATTTTAGTCCTGCTCCTGCTCCGGTGAGGAAAATGGTCCTCTAAGTTTACTTTTTTTTTGGATTTTAGTCCTATCCGCCGGAAATAGTGATTGGGCACCGAGGATTTTAAAACTAGTCCTCTAACTAGGTCGCCACGTAAGCGTTTTTAAAGATTCTCGGTGCCCAATCACTATTTCCGCGGATAGACTAAAATCAAAAAAATCCAACTTAAAGGACCATTTTCCTCACCGGAGCAGGAGCAGGACCAAAATCCAAAATATGCCAAGTTAGAGGACTAAAATCCTAATTTTGCCCACCTGTGGTAGTAAACGAAGCAGCTGATTCAAATCCGACTCTAGTTAAAGAAATTAGCATCCAAGATGTTGGTGGAGTTGCAAATGAAAATGGTGTCAATGAAGGTAACAAGGAAGACTTCAGTGATGTAATTGACGAAGGGCATCTGCAAATTCTACAAATGAAGGCTAAAGAGGGAAAGGTATTCGATGAAATGTCGCATCCAAATTATGTTGATGTGATGGAAATCCAAGAAGATTGGAGTGTATTGAAGTCGAAGTTGGGCGACATCACTCACCAAATACTCTAAATGTAGTGGATGACTCAAGAAGCCCAACATGGATGAAACAAGAAATGAAGTGGAATCAAAGATTATGGACAATATGGCTCCTAACACTACACAGTAATCAAAATTCCTATCTCACCTGCCATTCTCACTGATAAGTATGTCCAAGACAACCAAAGTTCAATGCTAGTTGATGACAAATTGTGTTTGGATAAGTTATGTTTAAGGTTAGATGTGATAACAAATTCTCTGTTGCCAAATCCATGGTACGCTTGTGAGAAATATGTACAGAATGGCGAAAAATTGGGAACGAAATTTATATGTCAAAGTAGCAGTACAACCCACAAAGAGTGTAAGGGTGTTATTCTCTTAATTGATACTGTGGTAATGTTTTATTTCGATCCGGGTGGATGTCATTTGCCTCAAATGGGTTGTGATCTCTTCGAGCTTGATGTAGAGTGTTTGAGAGGATTTTTGCATCATTTAAACAAAAGAAAATTTATAAACCCATACTTAGATGCAAAACTAACTCCTAACCGGCCAAACACCGGGTAGTTGATAGTATAGCGAAATAAGTAAGGGGTCGATCCACAGGGAATTGGGACGTTGAATCTAATTTCATTAACTCTCTCAATTGTTACTACTAATTATTACTAAAACTAAAACAGACAAGTAAACTGGACAGAGGACTATTAATCCAAAGCCAGGAAACAATAATTGCGAACCAACATAAATAAAACTACAACTACTTAAAAACAAGAAAACTAACGAACCCATGATAACGACTAAAAGCAATATAACATAGAACAAACATGATCCACCATCCCGCAACCCTTAATTCTTCCCTAGATTATCTTATGATGATTTAATTCAAGTTGTGGTTCACCTCTCTTAAGTAATCTTCTATCTCTCGATTTTAAAGATTAACACATCATAAAACGAGGTGCAAGATCTCTCAATCTAACAACCTAGAGATTCAACCTATCAACTTTCGTTATGTCAAGGTTAAAAATCTCATCTTTCCTATGGTGATCTAAGGTTTACACCGACTTTCGTCATACGGTAAACATCAATAGCAATACAACTTTCGTTATTGATTGCTTAACACATAATCAAAGGAAAGAAAACAACTTTAAAATTAAACTCACAAGATCATCCATGGACAAGAAATAGAAGTCACTTGAAAAAAGTATTACATGACTGCTCCAAGTTCAAAGCTTCGAGAGATCATCATGGTGATCGAACAAGAAAAGGAAAACAAAAGAAGTAAAACCTAATCTAACCCGGATCACCCAAGCACAAGGCTTGGGTGATCGGCCTTGGAAGCCAAGAAGGAGCGGCTGCTCTGTGTTTTTGGTGTGTGGAAGAAAATCTGATTTCTAATCTTCTAATAATGAATGAATTGGGAGCTGCTGTATTTATAGGGAATTAGTGGCAGAGATCTTGAACGCCAGTTTCAGAGTTTGAACTCCGATTCGAGGCATGTAAAACGCCACCTCACGTGTCTGAACGCCGATTCGCTTGAACGCCGATTACGGGCCGTGGTTCGAGCTCTCGATCGCTTTTTGGTCTTGAGCGCCAGATTTTCGATGGAACGCCGGCCTCCAATCCTAAAACGCCAGATTACTGCACGCTTCGAGCTTATCCGCTGATTCTTTGGCCTTATCTCTTAACAACCCATCCTTATCCTTTGTAACAAACCTTATCTCTTGGATATTCTAGATGATTCATGACTTGTCCTCCTTGATCTTATCCTTTTGCCACTTGTCACTTCCAAACTTCAACACTTGTGAGCTCCTAATTAATGATCAAATGATACCCAAAATGTAATATAATTCCAAATTAACAATAAATCATCAATTAAGCATAAAATTCATTACATTTTGAAATTAACTCATTAAAAATATCATTTGCTCAATATTTAATTATAAATCTCGATTTCTATGAAAAACATAAGAATATGGGAAAATTGATATAAAATATATCGTTAAAAATCGTATAATTTGACCGAGAACAACTCCCCACACTTTGCTTTTTGCTCGTCCCGAGCAAAACAAAACAAAAATCAAGACTCGAGACGTATAAACATTTATGCAAATATAAAACATATTCAAGTCGTTTAGAGGTTCACCAGTGTGTGTGTGCATAGCCATAATAAATTTCCACTAAAACCACACTTGAAATTGATTCAAGCAAAGCTAGCTAACATCCCATTTAAATTAGAAATATAAAACGATTATAACATGCACCTCACAAAACATACAAATTCGAAAAACAATAATAGGGAGTATTTAAAATATTTCCGACATACTTGAGAGGATAATCCCTACAACATATCTTTCATTTATACTGGGGATAAGATATACGATAACTATGTCTTATGTTCAATTCATATCACTTCTCATCTAAGTTGATTTAATTATTTCTCATTTAAACACACATCGAATGAGCTATTGCCCTCATAGTAGAATAGGACATTTGAGATAATCCCTACCTACTCAAATCATAAGGCGACTTTTCTCCCGATGTCCGTGAGCTTTTTTGTCATCATAGTGGTATAGGACATTTCGAGATAATGCCCTATCTCACTCCAATCATCAACCACTTTTTCACACACTCAACTAATTCATTCATTAACTCAATTTTTCAAAAACAATAGTTACGTGTCACTTATCACATTCAAACTTCAAGATATTCACAATTATGACATACTTTTAATTCTAAATACAAACTATTAAAATTTTCAAAATTCATATGAAAGCAAAGAATCATGCGATAATCATCAAAAATCTCCAATCAAATGGGCATAGCTTTCAATTATAGCTCATCATTTACTATGGCACGTGAAAAATAGTGTTGGGTGAAACATCTAAAGTTACTAAATATGCAAAATAATGCACCAATGATATACAAACTCAAATAAAGATATGCATTTGTTCACTTGGGACAAAACAAAAATTTTGAAAAATTTAGCATTTTCATAGAAATATGACTAATATGGCAAAAGAATGTAGATACTAATCCCTTCCCCACACTTAGATTGCAACTTGTCCTCAAGTTGTGCAGTAAATAGAAAGTTTAGGAACTTAGTGATTGTATTTCCAAGTCGGCACCTGGAAAGAACCCCTGAAGAACCAAAATTGCTTGACTATCCTTGGAAATGTGGAGCATCACAGATCCAAGTAAGCTCGAATAGATCATGAGACTTGTGGAGCATCACAGAATACTTGACATCGACGTGAAAGCGCACAACAAATATCAAAAGTATCCTGCATACTTGATCGATTGCAAAAAGAGTCTACGGGGAAAAAGAATTATACATTGAAAACACAAGGGAATAAATCATAGAGATGTTTCAGATTAAGCTCGAGATAAGGATGGAACATATACATGGACATTGCAAAATAGTAGGCTAGGTGCAACTACATTACAATGCAAACTACATGATATGTAATCCTAATAAAAGAAAATGCAAAGCAGGCTCAGTGAGCAGTTGTGAAGACAACCCTACAAAGTGACTACGGCCCTTAAAGAAAAAAAAACAATGCAACTAGATGACATGCAACTAAATGAGATGCACAAATAAAAGAAAATAAAAGGAAGAAAACTAGCCTTTAATTTGCAACATGACATGTATAAAATAAACGCTCTACCAAATAATGACAGTTACGATAAACGATGATCTTTGTCCATTACAATGCAAAGTGTAGACGCGCCTTAAGACTCATCAAAAGTGATAGCATTATGGAAACCAACAGATTAGCTATACTAAATGAGATATAACTCATATGGCCTGGGCGTAGCATACGGAAAACCGGCGAGTAGCTACCCATATGAGTTACCAAATAACAAGGAAGCACATAAGTCTCAAAGCTTAAAAGATTCATCACGCGTATGTAGCATACGGAAACCGACATTAGCTACTAAATAACAATAAGACCAGATTATAGCTTACGAGAACCGATAAATACTATAACTTGCATAGATGAATCAAGTATATGAGATAAGATAAATTATTTAACATGGATTCGTAGATGGAAAGATATACATGCAAATTCAGGACATCTACGTGAGGATACATAGCCATAGAAGCTCAAATTAAAAACATCCAAGTTAAATAAAGCGGTAAAAATCAAGACAGAAGAAATTGGAACTCAGATTGTGATTGGGCGCCCGTCCAACTATTTGAACGTCGTTCCATCTTCAAGACGGGCGTTCACTGAAAATTTCATACGAACAGGCGTTTGAAAGACTCAACCGGGCGTTCCACCTGCATATTATAAACTTGGACGGGCGTTCGGATGCCTTGAACGCTCGTCCATCTCCAAAAATGCACAGATAGGCAGGAAAAATAACAGCAACCCAAAACTAATCATAAACTCAACACACCTATAGCACAGACAACAGCCACATATAAATTTTTAGCACAGGGGTCAGATTAGAAATCACCTAAACACATAATTCACGTTGAACAAATTGAGTAAAAAAAACTTTTTGCACATTCTTAACCAAACGGTCATCGAAACACGGCAAAAATAAAAACTCTCAATTCAATTAACGCTACTTTTATTGAAAGAAAGAAAACGTAACAAAATCGAGAAATTAACTCAAGTAGATTCAACAAAACACCGATTCCCCGGCAACGGCGCCACTTTTGTTGGGAGTAATTTTTGCATCAATCATTCAAAACAAAAACAATTTATATAAAACCAATACTTAGTATGCAAACTACCTCCTAACCGACCGAATATCGGGTAGTTGATAGTATAGTAGGATGAGTACAGTATCGATCCACAGGAGATGGTTTTTGATGATGTTTTATGGTTTAGATTCGCTAAAACGAAAGCATAGACAGAGAATCAAAGTTGATTCAAAGCTACGGAAGGATTGTTTGGGTGAAAAGTTAACGATGTTTAAATTAACTAAATTAAATGGCGGCCGAAAGTAAAAGCTACGATTTATGTAATCAAAAGCGAGTAATTTGGGAGAAGAGAGGCAAACATTGGTTCAAAGAATTTAATCAACAATAAAAGCTCAATTACAATCAACCAAAAGTGTTTTTCAACAAAGGTGGGTTCACCTTATCAAATGCAAAACGATTAATTTCTTAACAACGCTTGTATCAATTAACGATCTAGGTGTGCAATCTCTCGATTAACGACCGAACAATTAAGTTAGCAACTTTCGTCATGGGCTAGAAACTAATCGCTCAATCAATTTAGCAAGATGATCTAATTTCATAAACTTTCATTCATGAAGCATCATAAAATCGTTATCTTTCGATGTAAACGAATTGAAACAAGTAAAGCAAGCTAAATGATCTAACCTTTGTTGAAGAACACAAGATTAATTATAAGAAAACGAGGATTGTTGATTACAATTGCATCCCCACGTTTGCCAAAAGTCGTTTAGCTATCCATGGAGTGATTGATTACAATGCTTGAAGAGAAATCCATAAAATCTAGACTAAAAAGTGAATTGAATCTATTTTTGGGACTGTTTGAGCTTTGAGATATCTCGATTTTCGATCCGGGGAAAAGATGAAATCTAATAATGTATGTATCTGAGATTACAAGTGATTTACTATTTATAGAAAACCAAAGAACTCTACATTTGGAACGCCGCCATTCATGGGGACGCCTGTTCGATCTCATTTTCTCAACTTTTCGGACTCTCTGTTGCACTTGAACGCCCGTTTTCCACGAACGTCCGTTACGCTCTTCCTCGCAATCGAATTTGTTGAGATGTAACCGTTTTATCCACTTGTTGATACACATTTCATCTCTCCTCTAACAACTTTGCTCTTATCTACATTTCCACCTCATCATTTGATATTATCTTCATCTACATCACAATTAATAAAATGCAAAAACATAATATGGCCCAAAATGATATAAAATTTATAATAAAGCCCAAATTAAAGCCCATTTTTGCACTTGATTAATTCGAAAGCAACTTTACTCATTAAATTAATTATAAAGCCCAAATTCAATGCAAAATATTAATAATGTGGGGAAATTTATAGGAAAGTTATCATAAAATTTCATATAAATTAGCCCTTAACATAGAGCAAGGAGATCATTGTTTCACAACAAATGTTTATGATGCATCTGTTAGATTTGATGAGTACTATAATGATGCGTTCAGTGGGGAATCTGTTAGTCCATTTTCAATGTTTGTTCCCATTTTAGAGTTGGCTATGAGTATTCAAATTGGTTTTATAATGAAGGCTTATATCGTGCTTATACAT
Source organism: Gentiana macrophylla (assembly GCA_026214975.1). Lineage (NCBI taxonomy): Eukaryota > Viridiplantae > Streptophyta > Magnoliopsida > Gentianales > Gentianaceae > Gentiana > Gentiana macrophylla. The sequence goes on along the minus strand of CM047816.1, from coordinate 16,394,548 downwards.
GCTGGGATGTTGCCTAACCGAGAACTGCGACAAGTTTTTGTAGAATGGAACAGAGAGGAGTTGCCGATTCTTATGATCGAAGAAACCATAATCATTGTAAAAACAAGTAGTGATCTAAAGGGTGAATGGTCTTCCACTCTAGAATTCCTAAATGATCAAGATTTCTGGTGGATATCCTTATTTGTCTACCTTAATACAATTGAGGAAAGAGGCTCACAGCTTGGAGCTCATATTCATGTCAGGCATGTTGTTCAAAATGATATTTTTTTGCCTAAAGGCTTGAAACCTTTAGTGTTGTGGTTGAAGACAGTGAGTTGGATGGTTCCTTACTTGATTTAAAATTTTACACAAACACCCCAATTGTTCTCAAATGGATTGTTTGGCGAATAGCTTCACTGACTGTACGGTCACTGTCCAAGGCCCGATTTGGTGTTGCTCACCTGACTGGAATTCAAGAGATTGGGGAACCTTATGATATCTTAGTGAAACAAATTGGATTAATTGTTGTTTTTCAAGCCGGTTCGATGCGGAAAGTGAAACTTATTTTTCCAAGTATTGGCTAGAATGATATACTGATTTTTTCAAGCGATCGAAACGAATCGACATTACTTAATTTGCTTCAAATGCATTTTTACAAGTCCTATTCGTACGTGAAATTAGTGTGTCTTACCGCAAACGGAGCCAAGCTGAAGACTCTTGTGGGAAAAGTTTTTATTTGTGTGAATTATTACGGCTTGAAGCAGTTAAGCCACTACACTTTTTGCTTCCTACATTGGTTTTAAGGCATGCCATTCCACCAAGTTTTCAATCAACTAATATTGGACTATTTCCTCATGATATGATTATTCATTTGAAAGAATTTTGTTGGAACCTGGCTCTGATGGGTAGTGAGAAAGAGCTTGCTTCAGCTGTGAAACTAATCAGAGAGAATATAGGAGAAAACAGAGTTTCAGAGAGGAGTTTGGAATGGTGATGAGTGCTTTTGGTTCGAGCACGAGTCACCATGGAAAAGGATCGGTGAGCTTGTTCTTGGTGATGATTCAGATTTATGGGTTGATATATTTGGAGATTCTTTTCTTCATAGAATGGAGGCAATCATCCATACAGATTTGAGGAGCTGATGCAATTTCAATGCAAAGCTTCCTTACTGGATGATCAAGCTGGGGTAAATGAATGTAGTGTTGATGCAAGTTGTCCGGATCATTTGAAGCATGGTAATGTCTTTGCTTATGTCTATGATTGGTCTATCTAAAGTTCCAAGGAAGTCCGTGTACTTATGCGGCGAGATTCTATGCACCATTTTCGCTTACATCCTTGAGGACAATGATGTTTTGAAGAGGAAGGGAATAGGGGTACGATTGGTTTTGAAACAAGATGAATGGTTGAACGGAACTGGTATACACTACAATCCACATATGAAGTTCTTAGCTTGTTTTCTAGTTGACTGAGAATTGCTCTCGCTATTTATCACTTCTTCGAAATTCCGAATTGGAAAACTAAACAACTTGATGGGGCTATTTGTCACCTCATTTGACTATAATTGCCCGAGGTTTAACAATGACTACTCTTCGTCAAACCAAACTTCTTGGATAGGATGCAAGGGATTCGATTTAGAGGACGCCATTGATGTTAATAATGCACTAAGCGTTATATGGGTATTGGTTCAAACAAAGTGGGACAACAATTGCCAAGGTGCTTTTCAATCTTATCCACCTGCTGTTTCGGTAAAGGCTCAAATTTTGAATGGTTTTCTGCACGTTAATTCCTATAGCAATATCAATTTTCTTAAATTGGATGACTCAGTTATGGCAACATTGTTGGCAACCTTGTTTAAGCTTGGCTATCTTTGTTGTGACAACTCCACTCAAGGCAATGCTAAGGGTCTTCATTTCAATGTTGTTTTGGAAACATCAGTGGGGCTGTAGGAAGGCTTTTGGTCTTGTGGCAGTTGGCATTTTGGAGAACTTTGTATGGGATCCCGGCCTTGTTTGGGTTTCTCATTTCACCACCTTGAGGACAAGGCGGTTGTTGAGGGGAAGGATTTGTCATGTCCCGAGGTTTAAAAATTAGAAAGAAGGCCGAAGACGCTTCAGTGACCGTCGGATATGAACTACTAGCCGTTAGTGATGTCATTTAGCGTATTTATGATGTCATGGCTTTATTTATGTCGTATTTATGTTATTCGAGTATCCCGACTTATTGCCCAAGTTGTTAAGGGTCTATATCAATGAGATGTAAACATGGATACATGGTTATGATGATTTATGAAAATCTCTTACTTTCTTTTCTAATTTCTTCCGTCTATTCTACTCTCTATTTCTTCCCTTCTTCTTCCCTAAAAATCCCCTTCTTCTCCGTTCTATTTCTGTGAAATTCTACATTTTTGTACTTGCATTTGTGACATTGTTTACTCTAATAACCACGGCTATTGAAATCAATAAAAAAAAACTCTTGTTTTGGTGGTGATGGAGGAGAGCATTTGTGCAAGATAAGAGGTTGGAGGTGGTGACCGGAGCGGTGGCGTTGGTGGTGGTGGTGGTGGACAGAGGAGTGGGCAACTGAAAATAGGGTTTAGGATGGGCGATTGTGTCGATTTGATAAACAGAATTATTCCTCAAAAATAAAAGAAAGCTAAACAGAATTCTTCTTAAAAAAATGGTTAACAGGATCCGCGTGTTTGGAAATGGGTTTAGATCGGGTAATTGAGGGAAAACGGGGTAAATTGCTTCATGTATATATTATTTATGTATACAATAAAATCTTATGAAAAAAGATAAAATTAAAATTTAACTACTTGCGTCTTAATTAATCAATTAACATTTAATCTATTAAATAATTTTATCCAATCAATTAACTAATTAACATTTAATTAATTAAATGATTTAATCGAAGTAAAATTAACGATTAATTTTATACGATTTTAATTTTAATTTTAATTAATTAGAACTATTCTAAAATTAAATAGAAATTAAAATTAAGTTTCTTTTATTTCTTTTCTTTTGATTCCTAATCAAAAGGGATGCATTTGGTTTCCTAAACTAAAAGGCATCTTCCTAAACCAAATTTGGTTTAGGCCTGGTCACTTTCCAAAATCAAAATTTTGGAAGTGGCCTAGGCCTAGGCCTTTTACAAATCAAATATTTGAAAAGGGTCTAGGCATATTCCAAATCAAATATTTGGAAAGGCCAAATAATTTTGGTTTAGGTCTGGCCACTTTCCAAAATCAAAATTTTGGAAGTGGCCTAGGCCTAGGCCTTTTTCCAAATATTTTTGGAAAGGACCTAGGCCTATTCTAAACAAAGTTTGGAAATGCCATTATTATTTTAATGCCATGTGGCATCCCAATGACCCAAACTATTTGAACAATTGGTTAGCCACATGACACAACTTTACAAATGAGAAATTACCAATCACAGTTATGAACCATATTGAATCACAAAATACACAAAACAAAAATTTGGAGATCCGCCAGCATTGACCGGTCAACCGATCGCCGCAAAGAGTTGCCTCTTTGCGCCGCCGCCGCCGGTGGTGGTCCCGCGGCCAGTCGGCCGAGCACCACCCGATATTTTTTTTTTTCTTTTCATGTATCACTTTTGCGAATAAAAAATCTTTCATCTTTTAATTACGTGATTTAAACGATAAAATTAACTACGCAAAATAACATGCTTATTGCTTAAGCTCGAAACTCTCTCTGATACCACTGTTAGGAAATCTACGCGGGAACGCAGTGGAATTCAAAAATTTATTTCCTATCGACCCAAGATCGACTTCGTTTAAGCAATAAACAAATAAGCTAGTAGACAGTGGTTACCTTGGTTGATCTAAAAGATCGACGCTTTGACCGTCTAAGGAGAGTAGTTCTGCATAGAGCCGCCCAAGTGTTCGGCCTCTACCGCTAGTCCACACGAACAGCTCACTGGAATCCCATTATGGATTGCTATTGGAAAAATCCGGTTGCTAGACCGGCCCTTTTCCCCTCTCTCTAACTCTCTATAGGATGCTCTCTATTTTACACAAGAACTATGAGCTCTTGCAATTGTAATGTACCAAAGAGCTTGACACCCACCTCCTATTTATAGTGGTTGGGCGCCCCTAATAGAGTAGAGGAGAAGAAAACATTTTTCCAATAAAATAAGGAAAATATAATAGATTGATTTATCTCATTTATTATAATATCTTATATTAAATAAATCTAGGATATTGTCAATATCTTATATTGAATATTTCCAAGATATTGTCAATATCTTATATTGACAATATTTATCTTATTACCATAAATCAATTTACACATGTGTGCAAATCTATAGTCATTAATATCCAATATTAATATATGATAATCTTATTAATTAAATTGCACAATCCAAGTGTATCTTATACACTCCAAAATTGCGCCACCTTTAGCCAATAAATTGGCATCCGGAATATTCTTTAATTAATACAATATTATTAATATCTTGTATTTAATTTATTCATAATAAATAAATACCACCATATTAATTTACCACTATAACCTTTATAGTCGTGAGATAAAACTTTCCTTATTTGGATATCAACTATAACCACATTTTAATCCGGCTAGATGTTCATATGTGTGTGACCCGATAGGCTTCCGAATATGTTGGCCGTAGACACAAAGTGCAAATTACAAAGTGTAAAATCCACTATCAAACTTATTAAAGTGATTAGAGATCTCATCAACCATAATTGCCTATCATGGTTTCTCTATCACAGTTTAATACTAAGGACGTTATCATATAACAATTCATAATTGGTTCTTTAAAAGAACATATATATGACAATAGAAAATCCATTTAATATATGAACAAACATAAAGAAATAGTAGAAATGATCCGACCCGGTCGGATCCGGTCCAACCCGATTGGGTTTAGGACACTATTTCAACACCTTAATCTTCAATAGAAGCCATTGAGATTTCGTGGAGGATTTCAGCTTCAATAGAAGAAGCGAATTACTTTTTTGATGGAGATTTGAATTTCAAAAGACGGCTGAAAAACATATTCATGTTAGAGACCTTTGGGTTCCTGCTTCTTATGAAGTGCCACATCATCTCCAATTAGACCTAACCTATGACCTCCGTTCTAGCTTATGTCTATAAGGCTTTTGATGTGGGTATGACCCGACTTCACACACGTGGCATCTAATGGGCTACATTAGATCCTCTTACCATATGGGTCAAAGAAGTTCAGCCTAATTTAAGCCATTATACTCTAGATAACTTTGATGAGGATTTCTCGATCGATATGATGTGTTTCCAACTCCTGTTCTAGCGATATGGTGCAGTATCACTTCGGTCCTGAACTCTCAACTCGGGACAGATCATCATCGTTGACTTCAGGTTTCTGAGATGACCGGTCAGGTCATTTAGCAGACTATAATTGCCACAATAATGCTTCATGATTCCCACTACATTATGGCACAAACTGTAAACCATCCCATTATTTCAGTCATGTCCCTAATCATGTGCTCCAAGGCATCTTTTCCGGAAAGGGGATCATATAAAAAGGATTTAGTCCTCACAAATTCAGAACTCTATTAATACATTGTTCTCAAATCCTTTGGGTATGTAGGCAGTCAGTCACATTGTCTCATCTATAATTCATCACAAATTCCATCAGTCAAAGAATCGGATTATCCTTACAAAGCCTGATTACCCGCATAATGATCCAATTTAATCATTGAAGAGTTCAGATATCATCAGATACTATTGTCCATTTCAATATAAACATAAAAGTGTAAGAATTCAAATATTTATATAAAATAAAACAATAGCAATTTATAGGAATACAAAATTCTACTTTGAAACCCAATACTTAATGATGCAGTTGTCGATAATGTGTTCTCTCATTTTTCATGTGTCATCCTCTTCCATAGCATAAATGGGTCATTAACAGGTATAAATACTTTGTGTGCTTTCATTCTTCATTATGAAGGAATTATACTATAGAACTTGTTTATATACTATATTTTTTGTACATTTGTAGGTATTGTCTAGTTGATCTTTGGGTTTGATCAACACCTTAGTTGTTGATATTGAAGTTTCCCTTGAAAGTGCAACATATAGTTGTCTATGAGAGTACACCGGTCGAGGCAAATAAACCCTTACAAATGGGCTTTTTTGTTATTGTGCGTTATTGATCGTCATTGCAAAGCAAAAACGTATGAGATATTGCAAATGAAACGGGCATCCTTCGTTTTCTGCCGGTGAGTATGAAATATGTGGGGTTAAAACTTGCTTTCCATAATGTTGCCCAACTGTGATTCTAGCATGATATATATTTCCTTTGAACCATTTACATATCATCCTTATACCATTGCATAATCCTTCTGCTAGATCTAAGTTCCTTAACATTATTATCGGTGAATACTTTTTCAACAATAATTTGTGAGGAGACAATTCATTTGGTGTCAAAGTGTTGAGATTTTTTTTGATAATAATCATTAGTATCATCAATAGCCTTATCAAAGCTGTTGTAACAATATCAATCCCCTAGAAAGGCTGATATCAATTTTTCATTCATCTTATCCACATGTTCATTAGTCGTGCCCCGTATTGCATTTCTTGTAATGTATTCTACTGAGAATGCATTCTCATGTATCGATAGAAAGATAGAAATGTTTAATTGATTTTCGAAAACCTCATCATCATTTTCATCATATTCAGTGATCATTTCTTTTGGTTACTCTTTGTCTCATTTTGTGTTTGCTGGTTCTTGTCTACAACCCACCCTTAATGAATATTGACCGAAGTGTAGATCTCCTCTTGCTCTCATATTCTTGGAAAGATATAAATTTTCCATCATTTTCCACAAATTTGACTTCACCAAGCTTGCCTCTATTGTTTGTAGTATCGTTCATTTGGAACATTAAGCACTTGTCTAAAATCACTTCTAAATACAACCATATTTCTTCCAAATGGGTTAAAAAATTTCTTGATGTCCTTTAAACATCTGTCAAGTGTCTCAATAGCCCATTTCTTTGCCATTGGTGCGTTCTTTTCTTAGTAATTTTGCATTTCCACTTTGCATTGGAATATTGCACATATTTATTTCATGCGCACTAATTGGAATTTTAAAACGTGAATGAGCAATCTGGTCTCTGGTCATAATTTTAGCTGCAACTTTTGATGTGGCTGTTGCTATACCGATCTGTTGTCTTATTCTTAGATTTGCTAGTAGAACCTTATATACATTTTTTCTCTGTGCCACCAGACAATCAATAAAAAACTTAGCACAGTGACCATTAGAAACTTGATAGAGAAATTTTCGGAATATACTTTGTTGTTCATGATTAAGCATTTCTTCTAAAATGTTTTCTTGGGGAATCTCAATCAACAATTCATCATGAATCACTCTTAATATGTCTAAGCATTCTGTGAGTTGCAAACAGTCTTCTTTACGCATTAGGCATTTGAATGACAATAGCTTTATATAAGCATTCTAAGATGATCAAACCTCTTTTCTTTGCATCTTCTTTAAAACCGGTGAAATAACATAATAGACCTGACTCACATGAATATTTATGCAATGGATGTTGATAAAGGCGATAAGGTTATTGCATTTGACAAGTTTTTTTCATTACAATATTTTTTGTTTTTCTTATTATTCTTGTTTCTTTCTTTTGATCAAGTCTTTGATTGTTGTGTAATGACACCGTAAATCATTACATGCATTGATCTCCCATTTAAATGGGGTGATGAGAATGTTATATGTTCTACTTTGTGTTATGTATGTATGTATTTTTATATAAGAACTAAAAAGGTTTAGCCATATTTACAAGAAATCTTCACATTTCATTGCGATTTAAACCAGGTATCAATTCGGCTTTTCATTTTCTTCTAATTTCCACGACACTATTAATCTTATTGTACCGTTCATCGTTGGTCAGTTGAGGATATTTTATTCTTTTAACTTCTACTTTGCGCAAATCGTCTTCTTTACCTTCACAAAAAACCCTTCACAGTATACCGATTAAAGCGATAATAGAGAAGATGATAATAAAAAATAACAATATACTTTTCATTCCACTTGTGTATGATGCAAATTTCATCTTATGCTTAACTATATTGTAAAATTTATAAAAATTAATTTTCACATCATTGACATTGGTCAAAATGAGATATAATGTGTTACTTTTGCGTTCGGTGGATTATGTCTCTTTTACCATATTGTTCTTATGTTTCTGGTTTTTCAACAGCTATTGGGAGTGAGTTAAATATGTATTTGTTTAAATTTTTTTTTTAATTAAAAATCAATAATCAATCAAGGTTATTTGGTTAAATATATAATCAATTAAGGTTTTAATTGCTTTTCGTAGTAATAATTATTTTCGGTTTTTAATTGATTTTTGTATTAATAAATATTTTTGGATTTAATTAAAAATCAGGATTAGGGTCCTAAAGGACACAATATGAAAGATGTCAGGTAAAAAGGACTAAGGAAAGGTTTCTTTCAAAAATGACATTTCATCAGTGAATTTGAAAGTGAATTGCGTGGATTTTCAGCACAAAACCAGCGTAATTCAATTTCATTTTCACTTTCACTTTCATGGATAAAATATCCTTTTTGACAAAACCCATTCTTATAGTCCTAAAATTCTGACATCTTTTTAAATGTGTCCTAATTGACAATTAACTATAATAAATTAAAAAAAATTAAAAATTTTACAATATATCCGTGATGTTTTTTTATTTTTAATTTTATCTTTCTATTTTTATTTACTTAATAATGATTATTTAGTCAATCATTAATAAAGGATTTTATTTAGTTTTTATTTTTCCTTAAATCAAGGATTTTTGTTTTATATTTTCATTTACTTAATAATGATTATTTAATCAATAATCAATCAAGGTTCCTCAAAAACAAAAATCAATCAAGGATTTTATTTGTAGTTTTTTGTCCAGAAGGACAAAATTATCAAAAAAGGGGATAGAAGGACATTGTAATTTAATAAGGACAAAAGTAACATTTATGAAGTAAATATATATGAAGTAACATATGTGAAATAAAGTAAATATGAAGAATAATTGTAAATACAAAGAATATAAATACGTGAAGAACATTTTTAAAGTAACATTTGTGATTTTTGTCTTTATAATCGTGAAAATGTTACTTTTGTCATCTGCACACTCATTTATCAATTTTTTCATCCTATGGCCTTCCCCTTTTATTTGTTTTTTATATTTTAATTAAATCAATGATTTTTGTTTTATATTTTCATTTTACATTTTTAATTTAATTTCGTTTATCTATTATAATAAATTATTGATGATTAATTCAATCAATGCTTTTGCTGATTTTGATTCTTTACTTTTTTTTATTTTAAATTTAGTTTTTCTAAATATATTTTAATCAATAATCAATAAAGGATTTTGATGTGGATCTTGTTGATTTTTTAAATATATATTTTTTCGTTTTTTTTCACTTAATAAATTAATGATGATTAATTAATCATTATTCAATCAATGATTTTGCTGATTTTGATTATTTAATTTTTTTAATTTTAAATTTCAAATTTGTTTTTCTATATTTATTTAATCAATAACCAATCAAGGATTTTGATGAGGATCTTGTTGATTTTTTATATATCTTTTTTATTTTTACTTAAATCAAGGATTTTGATGAGGATCTTGTTGATTTTTTCTATATTTTTTTTATTTTATTTTTTTACTTAATAAATAATGATTATTAATTAATCATTATTCAATCAATCATTTTGCTGATTTTGATTCTTTATGTTTTTTTATTTTAAATTTATTTTTTCTATATATTTTTTAATTAATAATCGAATTTTGATGAGGATCTTGTTGATTTTTTATATATTTTTTATCTCATTTTTTTTATTTTAACTTGAATCAAGTATTTTTTTTTTATATTATCATTTTTATATTTTTAGTTTCGCTTTTCTATTTTAATAAATTAATGATGATTAATTAATCAATATTCAATCATTGATTTTGATTATTCACGCCTTTTATTGTTCATTTCATTTTTATATATTGATTAATTAATCATTATTCAATCAATGACTTTGCTGATTTTATTTATGGTTTTTTTTTAATTTTAAATTACAATTTTGTTTTTCTATTGGGAATATTAGGTAGTCCAGTTTTTCCCCTGTATAAAAATTTTAATCCAGTTTGTATTATTTTTTTTTTGTTGATTTAAGGACAAAACATTTTCCTTCGGACTAAAATGCCCCTTAGTTCTATCTTCAAACATCAGATCTATGTCTAAACTTTTCAACGGAAATTCCCGATATACGTACCCCCTTCTTTTCATTCCACCTCTCCGCCATTCTTCGTGAGATTAAATCGAATACCTAAGCTACGAAATGGAACATGGTACTTCGTCTTCAACGAACCAAATCATGATGCAACTCTAAACCCTCACCGTCAATCAACCATTCCCACCATCTCAAACTGGATTCACATTTCTCGCATACGCCTCTTTTCACAAGTTTCTTGCCTTTAACAAGAACAAGTTTCTACTTCTCAATAATCATATAAACCCTTAGATTTTCTCATTCTATCACCATCAGAATCATCTTCAGGTATGCCGTTTTGGTCTAATTATTTTGTTCTTTGATCCGTTTTTTTGTTCTTGTTGCTTATTGAAAATTGTTAATAGAGGATACATAATCTGATCTGTAAGATGGATTCTTGTATTTTTCTTTGGATCTGTTTAGAAGAATAGTGTTTTTTTAGTCAATTTGCTTTTAAGCTCTTCAGTTTACTTTTTTCATGTTTTTTTTAGATGCTAGCTGCTGATTATTGTTGAGCATTCAACTGCCGGATATTCCAAATAAATTATAGGTTAGAAGTTCTATAAGTTTTTTTTAAAGTTGATTGCTTGAAACATCATTTTTTGGTACAAGAGAATAAGATACCTCTGATTTTGTCATACAGGTGTGGCTTATGATTGCTCGGTTAACTTTTCTCTTACTCTCTTGTAGTCATTTTTTTTTGGTTTATGATGTTCTTTGTGAATTCATTTATTAATGTGGTGTACAGGGTGAAGAAACACATGGTGCAGGTGGTCTTGTAAATCTATTGTGTTGTGCATATGTTGCCCTGTTTGTAATCCGGGTGGTAACACGAGTAGTTGTCAGACAGTCCTTTCAAGAACAAAGTTGATGAATTCATTGATAAAGAAATGAAAGCCTCAAGAAGTACACTCCATTTTCAGAGTTTAAATTGATGAAGGCCACAAGAGACTTGATTAGTAAGCTTGGTGCTGGAGCAAATTCAGGCCGTGCATCTACTGCTGAAAATGTATTCTTTGTTAAATTTATGACTATGGCGTATACCCTTATCCATTTCAAATTCTGAAAATTCTAGAAATTTGCAAATTGAGTTTGATAATTCGCGTATTGAGTCTGGGACCGTTCCTCTGGCAACTGGGGTTGAGAGGAATCCCAAGGCAGTTATTGAAACTTCCATGATAGATATTGAAGCTACCATCGTCAACTCTTTTGATAACCATGAAGTTGAAACTAATAGTTCTGCTTTTTTTTTTTTGCGAGGATTAATAGTTTTGTTGAGAACACAAATAATGGTAAGTCTGTTGTGGTTGATAAGATTGGTCATCCCACAGTTTAAGGTTTGGTTTAAGGATGCATCTATGATGTTTTAAAGAAGATTGATTGTGTTTTTTACTTGGTTCATATCATTAAGCTTTATAATACACTAGTGTTACTTTGTTAATGTGTTACTTTGTTAGTGTGTTACTTTGTTACTGTGTTACTATGTTACTGAGTACCTGTGTTACTGTCACCATGTCCTTTTCAGCCATAAATAAGCCAAAATTAAGGCTGAAAATTAGATTTTGGAGCAAAAAATCAAGTGTTTAAAGGTTGAAAAACTTGAAATATTTTTATTGACTTTATGTTGTTGTCTTCTTCTACTTTGTTCAAATATACCTTTAAAGATACAATGTTGCAATGTTTTTTTTTCAAAAAAGAATCGGTAGTAGTGTGTTTCAAACCCCCTCCCTTACATTGGAAAGCACACTAATGATGATATTTCAATCATTAATGGATAAGAAATGCAATGTATATTTGTTTCTGTGGTTATTAGTACTAAAAAGTGTTTTGGGAAGCTGAAGAGGAAAACAAAATTGGTTGTGTTACTGTGATGTTACTGTGTTACACTATTAATATCGCTTTGTATTGTTGGTATAAGGTGTTATTGCAGGCATATGATGTGTTTATTTAGTTTAAATCTTTCTTTGCATTCCAGTATTTGTTGTGGTGTAGTTTTGGCCTAGTTGGTTAAGGGCTGTTGATTCAAATGGTTATGTTGTGTTTTTTTGTCTTTAGAAAATTGAAGGAGCCTAGATTCTCTATTGAATAGGCCGAGCCGATGCTATTTGATGCATTTTCTGCTTCATGGAGTTTGACGTGGTGCGGGTTTGAGGGATGAAGGTTCATAGATGGTAAAACAGACTGCTTTCGTTTAGATGTAGTGCCCGAAAGACAATTTATGTAATTGTTTTTGATTTAATAATGACAGTTTTTTTATTCATCTTATTATTTGCTATGTGCTTATAAAGTATACACTACTGCAAACCCTAAGTATATCAGTATGTAACCACTTAACTCAGTGTATGACATGCACGTGAGGATTGAGTTAGTGGTGATATACTTGAAATGTTAGTCCGTGGTGAACTTAATCAGAGTTTAGGGTCTCATGATTAAAACACCAATAATGTGCCCAGAACACCTTAGGGTGTGATAGTCTTATCCGGACTGTCGGTAGATGGTACCTAAGTGGGGCATTTATATATGATGACATTCATATAGGACTGGACCGATTTAATCTGTATTTCTTGATATAATTCCGTAATCAGGAAATCTTATTAAATCATTAGATGATCATATATGGATTGACCTTAATCCTGAGGTGATCACATGATGCTGCTTCTCTCGGGGTAGTGTTTGATGTGTTAGTTACGGATCACTTTGATATGTGATCCAAGTCACTCCTCGTTGGCACAATTCCCTGCTGAGTGAGTAGTTCTGGTTTTCTCAGACATGGAATCCATTCCTTCCTGCGGGAAGTAGAGAGAAAGTCCCTTTATTTGTTGGCCCTAAGAAAATGATCGATGCGCCCAGTTCATATTAGACTAATTAGCTACTAGTCAGATATGTGAACTAATTGATTATTAGGGGGTTAATGGTAAATAAGGATAAGATATTCTGAGTTTGGTTCACGGAGACTTCCCACTCAGAATGTACAGTCTATGGAGGGTTAGTCCGTATGTAGTGATTATATCAGTGGACGCTTATTTACTCATAGGGTTGAGTGTAAGTATATAACTATAATTGGTAGAGTTCGGTTTGGGTTTATGGTGGCGTAATCCCGAATTAATAATTTAAGTATGAATATTCTGCTTCGATGAATATTTTACTAAATTATTGGAGTCATTGATTATAGGTCCATGGTCCCCAATGTGGCTCCTGTAATTCGGGTATATTTCATGTTATTGGGCCTCATTGATAATTAATTGGCTGGGCCAATTAATTGATATGCGAAATATTATTTAGTTGGGCTAAATAATATAATACATAGAAAAGACATTTTCTGTGGGCCTAAAACCCTAGGTGTGGCGCCTCCCATGTCATAAAGTGCAAGAATTGATTTTCTTGTGTGATTAATTATTTACTAATTAAATAATTAATTAATGAAAGATAATTGATTTGTAATTGATTGATTGATTAATCACAATCTTTTATAAATGGTATTATCTTTTATTGTGATTTCTTTTTAATTATTTATTTAATTAATTAGAAACTTGGAGACCAAAGATTTACACTCCGATATAAAGAGAGTTCTTCCAAGACATAGAAGAAGAATTTTTTTCGACATACACACACAAAAATAGAGAGAAAAACTTGTTTCTTGTCTTGGGTTTCTGGTTGAAGAAAAAGTTGTAGTTTTTTTATTGGAAGCATATCAAGGAGGTTCTAGTACCAAGAATTGGTGTCCACCAACCACCGTTTGGAGAACACATTGGAAGATCTTGGCTTCTCTTCCTGCTATTTGTAAGACATACTAAACCCCATTATAGGATTTTAGATCCTTTATTTATGTATTGTAATTTGTAAATTGTGATCCATCCGCTGCGCAAAGAAACTACTTCCCTCATGTGGTATCAGAGACAGGTTCCACGATTTATGAATTATATTCATAGATAAATGATTTAAAAGGAGTGGAATTGCATGTAGATTTTTTTTTTCATGCGTGTATAATTTTTGGTGTGATTGGTTGTTGTGGTTGAAGATATGGATTGGTGTTGGCACTTGTTTACCGTTAGATCTATTGTAGTTTTTTCGATTAGTATCGATTAAGCATAGGAATTGTAATTTAAATTTTATGCATTTTTTATTTCCGCAAAAGTTTGTAAATTTAATGTAATCGATCCGGGTTCAAGACATGAAGATCTTGAAGATGAAGATGATGAATCCCAAGAATATTGGGAGAGGGGGGGCCGGCGGTGATCTTTTTTTTTTTTGGTAAGGTCCGATATTTTTTTTAATAAGAAAAAAACGGCTGAATATTTTTATTTTTTTTTCAGAAGTTATATATATGTTTATATATTAAAAAAATTTTGGATCGGCCCCTTCTCTCCTTCGAAGCTCATGGCTAGTGGTTCGTGTAAAGATCGATTCAAGATGCTGATGAAGATTTGCAGATTGTAATTTAATTTATTTTTTTTCCTAGAAAATTGGTTAGATGCGGGGGTGCCAACGGTCCATCTTGATGTTTATTTTCCGCGCTAGTATGTATGCTTAGGATATATGTGTAGAACCGGAAAATTGCCATGACATGCATCATATCATGAATTCCACTCCATATGCATATACATGTAGAAATTAATTCGAGGAATTAGTTAGGCATGTATACAACACGCGATTAGTTTTAATTAATTGTATGATATTAATTAGAAACTAATTAAGGAAACCCAGGATTCCGGGTTTTGTCAATCGTCATGGTTAGGTGATGGATTCTCGGTGAATCCCACCTTCCGAAAGTATAAGGAGTAAAATCCCGAAACCTCGAAGAGATTGCGTTTTTGTCCGTAGTGTCTACTTGAAAATTTGATGTTAAGGGATTGAACAATTATGGGCGAATATGGTTCGAAAATGGTCAAACCATGGTTGGGTGGTCAACTGAGCCACGGCTCGATCGACTTAACCCTCAACGTGTGGCGTTTGCAATGGGGTCCGGCAAGGCTGAGCTATCCGACGAGCAACTACGGCTCAACGGAGCTCCCGTAGCACAGATCCGTCCGACGGCCACATAAGTTCCAACGAATAGGTCGGGTGGGCTAGCCCACATAACCAACACCATTCGGGCCCATGATTTATTGTTCCTTAAATATACATCAAGTCCAAAAACGAAATCAGTAAACCCACCACTTTTTCAAAATATTGAGTGGGAGCGGGGAAGGCGACAGCCGACCCCACGGCCTGTACTGTTGGAAAGGTGTCCTAAACCCAATCGGGTTGGACCGGATCCGACCGGGTCGGGTCATTTACAGTCTATTTAGTTCATGTAATAACTTTATTATGATTAATAAAAGCACTTATGTTATTATATATTGTTTATCTTCATATTGTTTGTTGTATATATATAGTAACGTCCCTAGTATCGATCTGTGATAGAGAAACCATGATAGTGATTATGGTTGATGAGATCTCTAATCACTATAACAAGGTTGGTACTTAAATGTATCTAGTCTTACATATTGTCAAATGGGACATTGATAGTATAATCAGACTAGCACGTATTGGATGTCTTCTATCTTTTAGAAGATAGAGATAGATCTCATCTATCGAAGTGTAGGGACACTTGGACTGTACATGGACGTGTATTAGAGAATGCGTACGTTAGACGGACCCACTTACATTAAGTGTCACACTATGTGGCGGTTGTGTAATTATCCTTTTGACCGGAGTCTTCATGGCATCACGGTGTGGATTGTCATGCTTTGACACTATTGAGATTTCTCCTAACCACGGGGCGATCATGCGGTAGTGATTGGGTATAATATTGAAGCATGCGGAGTATATATGATTGGTCGTCCGGGAATCGCGTATCCTATGATTGGGATCGAATATCCGAAATGGCCTTCTTATAAGGAATGTCTAGCTCTCGAGAATCTTTGCAAAGTGGGAGTAGTGTTATTCCGAGAGAGCATGATATCCAGATTATAAGATACGATCGTTAATGTATTGACACTCGAGATACGATCGTATGGATATTGTTACAGTGATAGGATTGTAAGTTACACGGTAACTGCTTCACATGAAAGGTAGTAGTCATTGCTTTTGACTCTTCTGATGATTGGGGGTCACGGTGTGTTGCTAGACGCTATCCCGTGATCATTAGGCATGAAGGGAATTTTAGTAAATTGCACTTTGTGTCTACGGCCAACATATTCGGAAGCCTATCGGGTCACACACATATGAACATCGAGTCGGATTAAAATGCGGTTATAGTTGATAACCAAATAAGAAAAGTTTATCTCTAGACTATAAAGGTTATAGTGGTAAATTAATATGGTGGTATTTATTTATTATGAATAAATTAAATACAAGATATTAATTATATATAAATTATATTAATTAAAGAATATTCCGGAAGCCAATTTATTGGCATATGGGGCGCCACTTTTAAGTGTATAAGATACACTTGGATTGTGCACTTTAATTAATAATATTGCCATAATATTAATATAAGATATTAATTGATTTTGAAAAATAGATTTATGGTAATAAGATAATTATAATCAATATATGATATTGGCAAAATAAATTATAATTAAAGAGATAAATCAATCTAGTTGATTTTCCTTATTTTATTGGAAAAAAATGGTTTCTTCTCCTACACACCATTAGTGGGCGCCACCTTCTACTATATATAGGGAGGTGGGTGTCAAGCTCTTTTGTACAACACAATTGCAAGAGTTCATAATTCTTGTGTAAAATAGAGAGTCTTCCATAGTGAGTTTGTGAGGGAAGAAAAGGTCCGTCTAGCGGCCGGAGTTTTTCCGATAAAGAATCCAGGAGGATTCGGCGTAGGGTTCGTGTGGATTAGCGATAGAGGCCGGACGCGTGGACGGCTTGCGCGATTGAACTACTCTCCGTTGGCGGTCAAAGTTACGATCTTATAGATCATCGATGTATAACCGTCAAACTACTTAACGTGTTTATTGCATTAAACGAAGAACGATCTAGAAAAGGAAATCAAATTTTAAATTCACCGTGTTAAACTAGTGATTTCCTAACAAAGGGTATCGAGATGACTTGAGCTTAAGCAATAAGCATATTTTAAATGCGTAGTATTTAATCAATAGATGCAAGATTTAAATCACGAAACGTTGAAACAAAAAAAAATAGGGTTTATGAGGGCTCGGCCGACTAGCGGCGGCGGTGGCCCTAGGGCTGCCGTCTGTCGGCTGTCCTCTTCCAATGGGGAGATCGACCCTTTTCGTTTTGTGATATTTATTGTGCATAGATATCTCGTTTGTTTAGTTGTGTCATATGGCCAACCAATGGTTCAAATAGTTTGGACCATTGGGAAACCATATGGCATATTGGCCTTTCCAGATTTTGATTTGGAATAGGCCTAGGCCCTTTCCAAATATTTGATTTGGAATAGGCCTAGGCCTAGGCCACTTCCAAAATTTTGATTTTGAAAAGTGGCCAGGCCTAAACCAAAACTATTTGGCCTTTCCAAATATTTGATTTGGAATAGGCCTAGGCCCTTTCCAAATATTTGATTTGGAATAGGCCTAGGCCTAGGCCACTTCCAAAATTTTGATTTTGGAAAGTGGCCAGGCCTAGACTAAAATAATTTGGCTTTTCCAAATATTTGATTTGGAATAGGCCTAGGCCCTTTTCAAATATTTGATTTGTAAAAGACCTAGGCCTAGGCCACTTCCAAAATTTTGATTTTGGAAAGTGGCCAGTGATGGGAGTCAACTTTACATGATTCCGGTGCATCTTTTACCCCCGTTTATCCCACTTTTAGCACGTTTCTTGGTGATTTAGACCGTTTTAGGGGCAATATCGTGAATTATTAGCACGGGAGTAAATCCGTCACTTTGATAGTTTACTACCTCTTTTTAGTGATATTGACCCTATTCCGAGCACTTTTACCTCCGGAATGTTTTGGTTGTTTTTGGTTGTTGTGATGATGTAGGAAATGGTGTCTCGAGAACCCGGAAGGCGAAGATTTATGATGATAAGTGTGATCAAGGTGCAAGAAAGAGCAAAGAAAGAAGAAAGAATAGGAAAAGGAAGAGAAAGAGTTGGTGCCCGAGTGACTGTTCTGATTCAGAAGCATTTTGACCCATGATGGAGGCATTTTCTGGTCATGACTTCTTCATAAAAGTTGTAGATAATTGAAAGAGCTTTCCAACGCATCTTGAATCACCCAAATCGGAGCTTGGATGAAGAAGTTATGAAGGTTTTACTGCAGCAGAAAAATTCATCATGCGAAACGCACGTTTGGAGCTTTAAACGTGCGTTTTGGACTGTTTTTTCGAATACAGAGTTGCAGCTGTCTCAAACGCACGTTCCCAACCTTCCAAACGTGCGTTTGGGTCGTTTCGCTATAAAACACATCGAACAGCAGAAAATAAGGGGAGACGCGAATGGAGGTAGTTTAGGAGTAAATTTGGGCGTTTTCCTTCGCTTTTAGGAGTTAGATTTAGTGTAATATACCGTTAGAAAGCTCTTTCAATCCTCTCTTTGATTGTACAACTTAAATCTTCGATCCGTAACATTTAGATTGTCAAAATTTGATCTTTTGGAGCACGAATTTTCCTCTCTTAAATCTCAATCAAGTAAGTATGTTTGCTTGTTCTTTTGTTGTTATTGCTATGTTTTTCTCCATTGTTTGTTGTTTAGATTGTATAATGTGTAGCTAATTTCTCTCCATAGTCGAATCATGTGATATGTGATGAAATCACCCTTTGGGTGATGAAATTGGGAGTGGGTAGTGCGTTTATTGTTGTTTCTTGCATGTTTCACGCTCTAGAACTTGTTATAACGGATTTGGGCTAGATTGATCACCTAGGTCAAAATCACACACATCACTCTTGAGAGTTGTTCAGAGAGAGGTGTGGGAAAAGGGTTCTAGGATCGTGATGTAGTCTCGCTTTAGTTGTTAAACCGAGCTCATCATGAGGTTACTCGCTTATACGCTTAAGCGCTCTCGAGTGCAAAACATGACTTGTTAGGAGAGAGTTGTTCAGACCTTAACATGGCATAAGGTGTTAGAAGAGAGTTGTTCGAGACGCTAGCACCGGGTTTAGGAGTTCGCACCCGTGAGATTGAATGTGAGAGTTCGCTTGTTGTTGCACACTCCGGTTTTGTCTACCTTAGGGTTGAGATTAGTCATATGGATCATGGTTCGGCTATGTCCCTTTCTCCCTCTTTGAACTTAGTAGTTTAATCTCCTTTCTCCCTTTCATGTTTTAGTATAATTGTAATAATAAACAAATCAACCGCTTGTTTGTCTAGACTAAGCTGAAGTTCACTTTGGTACTCACAAACACACCTTTCTCTGTGGGATCGACCTCGACTCTCCTCGTAGCTATACTAGCAATCGACCCGGTCCACCGCCGTTTAGAGAGCTTGTTTAGTCACCGTTGTCTTGAGTATTATAAATTTGTTTGGTGAAAATATAAGCTCATCAAAATGGCGCCGTTGCCGGGGAACGGTGTGTGTTATTTGTGATATCTTGTAAGTGAACCGAAGGCTTGGGCCTAGGTTTTGTTTTATTGTTTTCTTGTTGTTTTCTGAGATTTTGCAGTTGTGCTTAAATGGAAGGATTTTTCAATCAATGGTACTCACCGAACAACAATACCCTTACCAAACTCAGCACTGAAATGATATTATCAACAACGGTTCATGCCTCATCCTCAATATCGCAGCAGAGTAACCAAAGTTCATGGGCTTATCATTGCCCTAGTGCATACCAAAGTCAAAATTATGGTTATTCGAGCTATGAGCCACAACATTATGAGGATTTTCAAGATGATCGGCCCCTCCATGCCACAAGAAGAATTCACTGACAATCAAATGGAGCAGTTGTCGAATCAATTGCAAGAGTTCGAGAAAGAGTTCAAGAAGGATATGCAAGAGGTCGACAAAAGATTTGACTCCGACATAAGCAATCTTGGAGACCGGATGGGGAAATTGCTTGAACTGATGAGGCACGAGAAAGAGGAAGAGACTTGTGCAATAGAGGTGGTTAAGGAGGATGAGGTGCTCGTTGAAGAAGTTCGGGTTGAGAGTGAGATTGATGATTCAGTTCACTATGACGAGGTTTCTGAGCCAGACATTGATTTGGGGTCATTCATCACACCATCACATTCTATTGAAATATCTAATGATACCTTGGAAGAGTGTGTGGTGAAGCCAACCATTGTTATGACTGAGCAAGAATTCTTTGGTGATGAAAC
Source organism: Gentiana macrophylla (assembly GCA_026214975.1). Classification (NCBI taxonomy): domain Eukaryota; kingdom Viridiplantae; phylum Streptophyta; class Magnoliopsida; order Gentianales; family Gentianaceae; genus Gentiana; species Gentiana macrophylla. The sequence goes on along the minus strand of CM047816.1, from coordinate 16,374,050 downwards.
CCTCTGGGATCAAGAAGAACTGCAAGATTTTGAGATGGAAGCGGCGCAATTGTTGTCTACTACACCACCTTCCCATGATGTGCAAAATGATGAATTGACAGAGAGTGTGGTGGATTCGATTGCGGTTGTTGATTTTGTGGAGATAGAGCCGAAAGAGAAATCTGGATCGCCCATTTCACCATCACTCCCGATTGAAGTGTATAATGATGCAATTTTGGAGTGTGTGATGAAATCACATGAGCTTGGTATGACATCCGTGGTAGAGCTACCGGAAGAGTTGGAGATTATTAGCATGCCGGTCCCAGACTACTACACTCTTCCACAATGTGTTGAGGAGTATTATTCGATCGAGTTTGTGTACTCCCCGGTAGATGAAACTCACAAGATTCTTGAAAATGGACGACTACCATGGGATGGCAACTTCAAGAAGAAGAAGATAAAAGACTTTGAAAGGAAGGGACTCCCGAGTTGGCAAGAGGTGGCCTCGAGAGCCATGCGAGGTAAGTTCCTTGTGAACTCGTTTTTCCCTATGCTTGCTATTTTTGTTCTTCTGAAGTTGTTGATCTTTTTGAGTTCGGATTTTGGTTGATGGTGTTTGGTGTTACTTGTTTGAAATGAAAATGTTGGCATGTTGTTTTGAGTCTTTTGTGGTTTGAGTCCATTTTAAGTGCCACTTGGTCGAGCCAACGACGAAAACAAAGGCGCTTTGTGGGAGGCAACCCACCTTTTTGGTAATAATTATGTTTTTGAAGTGGTTTTGGTTTGCAAGAGGGAGAGTTTTGTCTCACAAGAGAGTTTGGGGTGAGATTTTCTTTTTGATTCTTGCTCCTGTACGTAGATGGGGATGTTTTTATGTGAGCCTCTGTGGCCTTATTTTATGCGTGGATGCTCTGTGTTTCTTTTGATTATCTTTACATCCAGTGCACTTCCCGTCTAGTATGGTTGATATGCTTTGATACCTTGATTGTGGCATGGCTTCTATTTTTATATATCTCGTATCTATCACCATCTTTTGGCACGTGGATTTTTCCCGTGCATGTGTTTGCCTTGTTTTCTGCTCACATGGTGTTCGGTACTCGAGATGGAGCTTACTAGAAGATGTCACGTGAGCTAAAGTCGCCTTCATTGGGTTTTGGTCAAACAAATAAGTCTTTTACTCTTTTTATCTCTCACACACGAGGACAAGTGTTTCGTTTAAGTGTGGGGTGGGAGACTTAGCTGCTTTTCTTGTTTTCGTTGTTAAATGTGCTATAAATGTGGTATGCTTAGCCTATGATCGGGCTCGAGTCGATTTTTGGGTAATTTTAAAAATTTTCAAGGGTCTTAACACCGTGTTGTGTGTGTTATTTTCACATTTGAGTGGTGATCACCTTAGTCGGGACCCCAACATGTGCATTGCGGTTTGATATTATCTTGAGAATGAAGTTTATTACTTTCACGAAAGCTACACTTTGTGCACAATTTGATTGCTACCACCTTCATATCACTAGCCTTGAGACGAAATGTCATAGGTTTACCTAAGTAGGACATGGGATGACGGTTTTGGCGTTCTCTTTGACCAACCAAAGCCAAATAAGCCTTACCCCTAACATTAGACCTTCGTAGCCCCTCTCACCTTGACAGAATGGTCCTCACCACCATTCGCTTTATAGCCGTTTTGTTACTTAGTCGAAACCTACCTTGAGCTTTATTTATGGTCACATTCCCTTCATTCATACCTACGAGTGGACTTAGTCTTTTGTTAGGCCGGACTTGCTCGAGCAAGTGTGGGGTGGGGAAATGATGTCTTGTGATGGGTTGGTGTTTTCTTGGTTTGGAGCTATAAGGAGAAGAGGAGCTAAGTTGGCCCTAATGTTTGGGTTGGCCTAAAGAGAAAGAAAAAGCTGTGAAATTCTTCATTTTCTCTTCAAAAAAAAAAAAAAAAAAAAAAAAAAAAGAGAACTCAATCAATCAAAGTTCAAAATAAATTAGAAAGTTCTCAACGAATAAGAGTTTGGAGTTTATAAAATAAAGGGTTGGAATCAAAGTAATGAGCTCAAAAGTTATACTTATGATGTTGGAGTTGGGATAGTGAGATAGGTGCTAATGTATTCGACCTCGCTTTATGAAACTTGAAACATAGTTGAATTAGGCAATGAGTTCGGGTATGTTAGCATTCTATGGTTCCCAAGGTGTTAAAAATAATCAAAAGGAGTTTGGATGGTTTGTATAGTAGAGATGAAGTGGTACACTTGTTGATTAGGTTCACTGCATTTCTTTTTCTCCAATTCCCAAAATATCCTATTCGATTAACCGGAATCACCCTAGCCTAACATTATAACCCTTCAAGTCCCGCTTTCGATCGTGTCCAAACTTAGTGACCTTGATTAGTGGAGAGGCTAGTGATTATGAGACGGTTGGTAGGCGTTTGGTTGGGATTCAAGCCCCGACAATCATTTTGAGCACTTGGTTTTAGCTTGGCACCACACACACTCCATTTTCTTGATAATGTTGCACCAATGTGTATATGTTCATGTTTCTTACTTTGTGGTTACCTTGAGAGTGTGAGTAGTAGCACCTACATCATAAATTTGAATCCCTTGGTTTGTTTTAAAACGCCTATTTTACTCGAGGGCGAGCAAAGGCTAAGTGTGGGGTGGTTGATGGGAGTCAACTTTACATGATTCGGTGCATCTTTTACCCCGTTTATCCCACTTTTAGCACGTTTCTTGGTGATTTAGACCGTTTTAGGGGCAATATCGTGAATTATTAGCACGGGAGTAAATCCGTCACTTTGATAGTTTACTACCTCTTTTAGTGATATTGACCTATTCCGAGCACTTTTTACCCTCCGAATGTTTTGGTTGTTTTTGGTTGTTGTGATGATGTAGGAAATGGTGTCTCGAGAACCCGGAAGGCGAAGATTTATGATGATAAGTGTGATCAAGGTGCAAGAATGAGCAAAGAAAGAAGAAAGAATAGGAAAAGGAAGAAGAAAGAGTTGGTGCCCGAGTGACTGTTCTGATTCAGAAGCATTTTGACCCATGATGGAGGCATTTTCTGGTCATGACTTCTTCATAAAAGTTGTAGATAATTGAAAGAGCTTTCCAACGCATCTTGAATCACCCAAATCGGAGCTTGGATGAAGAAGTTATGAAGGTTTTACTGCAGCAGAAAAAATTCATCATCACGAAACGCACGTTTGGAGCTTTAAACGCGCGTTTTGGACTGTTTTTCGAATACAGAGTTGCAGCTGTCTCAAACGCACGTTCCCAACCTTCCAAACGTGCGTTTGGGTCGTTTCTCTGCTATAAAACACATCGAACAGCAGAAAAAATAAGGGGAGAGACGCGAATGGAGGTAGTTTAGGAGTAAATTTGGGCGTTTTCCTTCGCTTTTAGGAGTTAGATTTAGTGTAATATACCGTTAGAAAGCTCTTTCAATCCTCTCTTTGATTGTACAACTTAAATCTTCGATCCGTAACATTTAGATTGTCAAAATTTGATCTTTTGGAGCACGAATTTTCCTCTCTTAAATCTCAATCAAGTAAGTATGTTTGCTTGTTCTTTTGTTGTTATTGCTATGTTTTTCTCCATTGTTTGTTGTTTAGATTGTATAATGTGTAGCTAATTTCTCTCCATAGTCGAATCATGTGATATGTGATGAAATCACCCTTTGGGTGATGAAATTGGGAGTGGGTAGTGCGTTTTTGTTGTTTCTTTGCATGTTTCACGTTCTAGAACTTGTTATAACGATTTGGGCTAGATTGATCACCTAGGTCAAAATCACACACATCACTCTTGAGAGTTGTTCAGAGAGAGGGTGTGGGAAAAGGTTCTAGGATCGTGATGTAGTCTCGCTTTTAGTTGTTAAACCGAGCTCATCATGAGGTTACTCGTTTATACGCTTAAGCGGCTCGAGTGCAAAACATGACTTGTTAGGAGAGAGTTGTTCGGACCTTAACATGGCATAAGGTGTTAGAAGAGAGTTGTTCGAGACGCTAGCACCGGTTTAGGAGTTCGCACCCGTGAGATTGAATGTGAGAGTTCGTTTGTTGTTGCACACTCCTGTTTTGTCTACCTTAGGGTTGAGATTAGTCATATGGATCATGGTTCGGCTATGTCCCTTTCTCCTCTTTGAACTTAGTAGTTTAATCTCCTTTCTCCCTTTCATGTTTTAGTATAATTGTAATAATAAACAAATCAACCGCTTGTTTGTCTAGACTAAGCTAGAAGTTCACTTTGGTACTCACAAACACACCTTTCTCTCGTGGGATCGACCTCGACTCAGATAGCTATACTAGCAATCGACCCGGTCCACTTTGCCGGTTAGAGAGCTTGTTTAGTCACCGTTGTCTTGAGTATTATAAATTTGTTTGGTGAAAATATAAGCTCATCAAAATGGCGCCGTTGCCGGGGAGCGTTATTTTTCACCAAACAAATTTATTAAATACTCAAGACAACGGCGCCATTTTGATGAGCGTTTTTTCTCACCGAACAGAATTTATAAGATGCTCAAGACAACGGTGACTAAACAAGCTCTCTAACCGGCAAATGTACCGGTCGATTGCTAGTATAGCTACAGAGTCCGAGGTCGATCCCAAGAGACAAGTGTTTGTGAATACCAAAGTGAACGTAATTTTAGTCTAGGTGGTCAAGTGTTGGATAAATGTTGAAATTAAAGTAAAGCAAGCTAACAAGTCTAAAAAGAGGTAGAAAGATTACACTACTAGATTTCAAAGATGGATAAGGGACATAGCCGAACCATGATCAATAAGGCTAATCTCAACCCCAAGGATGACAAAACCGGGAGTGTGCAATATAACAAACGAACTCTTGCATTCAATTTCACGGGTGCGAACTCCTAAACCCGGTGCTAGCGCCTGAACAACTCTCTTCTAACACCTTATGCCATGTTAAGGTCCGAACAACTCTCTCCTAACAAGTCATGTTTTGCACTCGAGCCGCTTAAACGTATAAACGAGTAACCTCATGATGAGCTCGGTTTAACAACTAAAACGAGACTACATCACGATCCTAGAACCCTTTTCCCACACCCTCTCTCTGAACAACTCTCAAGAGTGATGTGTGATTTTGACCTAGGTGATCAATCTAGCCCAAATCCTTATAACAAGTTCTAGAACGTGAAACATGCAAGAAACAACAATAAAACGCACTACCCACTCCCAATTTCATCACCCAAAGGGTGATTTCATCACATATCACATGATTCGACTATGGAGAGAAATTAGCTACACATTATACAATCTAAACAACAAACAATGGAGAAAAACATAGCAATAACAACAAAAGAACAAGCAAACATACTTACTTGATTGAGATTTAAGAGAGGGAAAATTCGTGCTCCAAAAAGATCAAATTTTGACAATCTAAATGTTACGGATCGAAGATTTAAGTTGTACAATCAAAGAGAGGATTGAAAGAGCTTTCTAACGGTATATTACACTAAATCTAACTCCTAAAAACGAAGGAAAACGCCCAAATTTACCCTAAACTACCTCCATTCGCGTCTCCCCCTTATTTTCTGCTGTTCTGATGTGTTTTTATAGCAGGAAACGACCCAAACGCACGTTTGGAAGGTTGGGAACGTGCGTTTGAGACAGCTGCAACTCTGTATTCGAAAAAAACAGTCCAAAACGCACGTTTAAAGCTCCAAACGTGCGTTTCGCATGATGAATTTTTTCTGCTGCAGTAAAACCTTCATAACTTCTTCATCCAAGCTCCGATTTGGGTGATTCAAGATGCGTTGGAAAGCTCTTTCAATTATCTACAACTTTTATGAAGAAGTCATGACCAGAAAATGCCTCCATCATGGGTCAAAATGCTTCTGAATCAGAACAGTCACTCGGGCACCAACTCTTTCTCTTCCTTTTCCTATTCTTTCTTCTTTCTTTGCTCATTCTTGCACCTTGATCACACTTATCATCATAAATCTTCGCCTTCGGGTTCTCGAGACACCATTTCCTACATCATCACAACAACCAAAAACAACCAAAACATTCCGGAGGTAAAAGTGCTCGGAATAGGGTCAATATCACTAAAAAGAGGTAGTAAACTATCAAAGTGACGGATTTACTCCCCGTGCTAATAATTCACGATATTGCCCCTAAAACGGTCTAAATCACCAAGAAACGTGCTAAAAGTGGGATAAACGGGGGTAAAAGATGCACCGGAATCATGTAAAGTTGACTCCCATCAACCACCCCACACTTAGCCTTAGGCTAGTGATTATGAGACGGTTGGTAGGCGTTTGGTTGGGATTCAAGCCCCGACAATCATTTTGAGCACTTGGTTTTAGCTTGGCACCACACACACTCCATTTTCTTGATAATGTTGCACCAATGTGTATATGTTCGTGTTTCTTACTTTGTGGTTACCTTGAGAGTGTGAGTAGTAGCACCTACATCATAAAGTTGAATCCCTTGCTTTGTTTTAAAACGCGCCAAATCGTCAACCTCTGGAACAAAGGGAAAGTCGAAGGTCAAACCTGTAAAAGAATAGAAATCGAAGCCCATGAAGAAGAAAGGGAAAAAGGCAACTCCTTCCAAACCTAAAGGTAAGTGCTTTCACTGTGGAGAAGTAGGGCATTGGCGCAAGCATTGCCCGAAATATCTCGAAGAGGTGAAGGAAGGAATGGGCCAGGCAAACAAGGGGTAGGATAAGACATGTAATTTACTTGTCTTAGAATCCTACAGTGTAGCTAAAGATGTATCTGTTAGTAATACCATCCGCAACGGAAGCGATTTAAGGATCTAGATCTATAAATTACACGTAATAAAATAACTAGATCTACTCTACAAGGGGGTTGTAGAACATACCTCTTGGATCTCAAAATCCAAGTAGAAGGACCGCAATAGGGAAAAAACGAAAAGATGGTGTAAAGAGCACCACGATGTTCCGCACGTGTGATCCAAGCAACTCCCGGTGGAAGGAAATCCTCGTCTCGAATCCTTCCGATATGCTACCCGGAAAAACCTCCAAGATTTTCCCTTGCTCCCCTTGGCCGAATTTTTCCTTCTCTCTTTAAGAGATGAAGTCGAAAATTATGTTGTGTGTATGAGTTGGGAGAACTCTCTTTATATAGGAGAGTAATCCTTGTCCTCCAAGGATTTTATTTTGCAAATAAATAAATCCAATAAATAAAAGATAATCCCATAATATTCTAGAACAAATCTAGAATAATATTTATCTTTATTTCTTACCATAAATGTTTATCCAATAAATATTTTGTGCACATGTCTTAAAACAATTTCTTGTTTCCCAAAGACATGCCTTGGCCGAAATTATCATTATTGACCTAGTCAATATTAATTTCGGCCATAACACTAACTTTGCCAAGATTATGAAAAATGTTTTTTTCACATATTTAATTATTTAGCCCAACTAATTTAATAGTTCACTAAACAATTAATTCACATATCGTTTTAATTAAATTCTAATAAGAACTAAATTAATATTATTAGGATTCGACGTCCGAGAATAGCTATGCTATATTGGAGGCACGTCGGGGACCATGGACTAATAATCGTGACTCCGATAAATCAAATAAATAATTATCTTACTTAATGTAATAATTATATTCGATAAATCAATCACGGAATATGCCACCATAATCCCGTGACTGCATTCCTCCGATTATAAGATTATATTTATCTCCTCACCATAATCCCGTGATGCCCGAAAGACAATTTTGTAATTGTAGGATTCCAAGACAAGTAAATTACATGTCTTATCCTACCCCTTGTTTGCCTGGCCCTTTCCTTCCTTCACCTCTTTGAGATATTTCGGGCAATGCTTGAGCCAATGCCCTACTTCTCCACAGTGAAAGCACTTACCCTTAGGTTTGGAAGGAGTTGCCTTTTTCCCTTTCTTCTTCATGGGCTTCGATTTCTATTCTTTTACAGGTTTGACCTTCAACTTTCCCTTTGTTCCAGAGGTTGACGATTTGGCCTCAGCCACATTGGCTTCGGCCTTCTTTTCCCCTTCTCGGGTTCTACTGTTAGAGTAGACACCCTCGAACACTTGCAGCTCGTTTATCGTGTCAAGTCAAACTTAATCTTGTTCATGACATAATTGGTCTTGAACTGGAGGAAATCAGGTGAGAGTGATTCGAGAATCATGCTCACTTGAGTCAATTCGGCAAACTTAGAACCGTGAGTCTCGGCATCAGTAAAGTAATTGATCATGTTCATCACATGACCCGTCACCGACTGACCCTTCCTCATCTTCGCGTTAACAGCCATCTTGATCATGTTTAAATAAAACAATTACAAAATTGTCTTTCGGGCATCACGAGATTATGGTGAGGAGATAAATATAATCTTATAATCGGAGGAGTGCAGTCACGGGATTATGGTGGCATATTCCTGTGATTGATTTATCGAATATAATTATTCTGTTCGTAAGATAATTATTTATTTGATTTATCGGAGCCGCTGATTATTAGTCCATGGTCCCCGACGTGCCTCCAATATAGCATAGCTATTCTCGGATGTCGAATCCTAATAATATTAATTTAGTTCTTATTAGAATTTAATTAAAATGATATGTGAATTAATTGTTTAGTGAACTATTAAATTAGTTGGGCTAAATAATTAAATATGTGAAAAAGGCATTTTTCATAATCTTGGCAAAATTAGTGTTATGGCCGAAATTAATATTGACTAGGTCAATAATGATAATTTCGGCCAAGGCATGTTTTTGGGAAACAAGAAATTGTTTTAAGACATGTGCACAAAATATTTATTGGATAAATATTTATGGTAAGAAATAAAGATAAATATTATTCTAGATTTGTTCTAGAATATTATGGGATTGTCTTTTATTTATTGGATTTATTTATTTGCAAAGTAAAATCCTTGGAGGACAAGGATTACTCTCCTATATAAAGAGAGTTCTCCCAACTCATACACACAACATAATTTTCGACTTCATCTCTCAGAGAGAGAAGGAAAAATTCGGCCAAGGGGAGCAAGGGAAAATCTTGGAGGTTTTTCCGGGTAGCATATCGGAAGGATTCGAGACGAGGATTTCCTTCCACCGGGAGTTGCTCGGATCACACGTGCGGAAGATCGTGGTGCTCTTCACACCATCATTTCTTCTACTTGGATTTTGAGATCCAAGAGGTATGTTCTACAACCCCCTTGTAGAGTAGATCTAGTTGTTTTATTACGTGTAAATTATAGATCTAGATCCTTAAATCGCTTCCATTGCGGATGGTATTACTAACATGTATGTCATTAAACCAACCGATACTCCACTGCTTAATACTGAAATGCTTAAAGTAGCACATTAAAGTTCTGCTAAAAGGCAGAAAGTTTCTCACAAAGATAAAAAATATCTTTGGCACCTTAGGCTAGGTCATATTTCCTTGGAAAGAATCAAAAGACTGGCCAAAGACGGTCCCTTTAGTGAGTTTTCTGTTGACTCACTGCCAGTCTGCGAATCTTGACTGGAGGGAAAAATGACTAAGCGTCCCTTCACGTCAAAGGGTAATAGGGCCAAAGAACCTCTAGAATTGGTACATTCAGATCTGTGTGGTCCAATGAATGTACAGGCTAGAGGCGGATTCGAGTATTTTGTGACTTTCATTGACGACTACTCGAGATTCAGATATGTTTATCTACTGCACAAGAAATCCGAAACTTTTGTTAAGTTTAAGGAATTCCAGTGTGGAAGGCGCGATTAGGCAAGTCTTTGAAATGCCTTCGTTCTGATCGTGGAGGTGAGTACTTAGATATCGAATTCACCGACTATCTTTTGGAATAAGGGATCTGTTCCCAACATTCCGCGCCTAGAACGCCTCAACAAAACGGAGTTGCTGAGCGGAGAAATAGGACATTGATAGACATGGTCAGATCAATGATGAGCTACGCGTTACTGTCGGTTTCCTTTTGGGGACATGCCCTAGAAACAGCGGTCCGCATTCTAAATGTGGTGCTGTCAAAGTCTGTCGAGAAACGCCCCTTGAGTTATGGAGTGGGAGTAAACCTAGTTTGTGTCACTACCGTATTTGGGGGTGTCCTGCACATGTGCTAGAGGACAAGACTAGCAAATTGCAAGCACGTACGAAAGTATGTCTGTTTGGAGGGTATGCAAAAAGGACACGAGGAGGTTTCTTCTATGATCCGGAAGATCAGAAGGTAATAGTTTCGACTAATGCCACTTTTCTCGAGGATCTGTACAAGAAGGACTTCAAGCCTCGGAGTAAAGTTGTACTTGAGGAGTTACTTTTTGACGAGGTCAGACCATGGGCGACACCTAGTGTCACGGATAACAACACTACTGATACACCTGACGACCCTGACAGTCCTAGACCACTCAGATGTACTGCCAGAGTTTCTCGGGCACTAGTGCGGTACGGTATACAACCAGAGGCGAATGTCGCCGTCTCTGATAGAGTGGAGGATGATCCAGTGTCCTATCGCCGGGCTACGGATGAATCTGATAAGGACATATGGGTTGATGCGATGAATCAGGAGATGGAGTCTATGTACTCTAACTCAGTCTGGAAACTTTTAGATTTCACTGAGGGTGTCAAACCCATAGGTAGTAAATGGATCTACAAGAGAAAGTGAGGAGTGGATGGAAAGGTTGAAACCTTCAAAGATCGGCTAGTGGCCAAACTACACACAGAGAGAGGGAATCGACTACAAAGAGACCTTCTCCCCTGCGGCAATGCTGAAGTCCATTCGGATCCTCTTTTCGATTGCTGCATGTCTAGATTATGAGATCTGGCAGATGGATGTTAAGACAGCCTTCCTTAATGGATATCTTGACGAGGAAATATATATGCAGCAACCAGAATGATTCATCGAGAAAGGCCAAGAGCACAAAGTGTGCAAGTTGCTCAAGTCCATTTATAGGCTGAAGCAAGCTTCTCGGTCTTGGAATCATAGATTTGATGAAGCCATCAAGTCGTATGGTTTCGAACAAAACTTTGATGAGCCTTGTGTATACAAGAAGGTCGTCAAAGATCAGGTGGCGTTCTTAGTGTTGTATGTTGACGACATTCTGATAATTGGACCCAATAAGGGGATGTTGTCAGATGTGAAGAATTGGTTAGCCACGCAGTTCCAAATGAAAGATTTGGGAGAGGCGAGTTATGTTTTAGGGATCCAAGTTATACAGGATCGGAAGAACAGGATGTTGGCTCTATCCCAGGCATCTTACATAGATAAGATGTTGTTGCGTTATAGCATGATGAATGCAAAGAAGGGTTTCCTACCAACCCGTCACGGAATTCAACTCTTTAAGAAACAGTGTCCTCAGACACCTGAGGAAATAGAGAGTGTGGGACGAGTACCATATGCTTCGGATGTTGGTAGTCTGATGTACGCTATGATGTGTACTAGACCAGACATCTGCTACGGCGTGGGCTTGGTCAGCCGTTTTCAGTCAAATCTAGGCTTGGAGCACTGGACAGCAGTGAAGAATCTCCTCAAGTATATTAAGAGAACGAGGAATTATATGCTTGTATATTTGGGTGCGAACCTGGATATAGCAGGGTACACTGATTCTGACTTCCAGTCAGATAAGGATGATCGTAAATCGACATCAGGCTCAGTGTTTACTAGGCGGAGCAGTAGTCTGGAAGAGCGTCAAGCAGTCCAGCACAGCTGACTCGACTATGGAAGCCGATTACATAGCGGCCTCTGAGGCAGCTAAGGAAGCGGTATGGCTCAAGAAGTTCCTGGGAGATTTGAGTGTAATCCCAAATGCAGAACATCCGATACGTCTCTACTGTGACAACAATGGGGCCATGTCGAATTCCAGAGAACCCCGGAGTCACCAGAAGTCAAAGCATATAGAGAGGAAATACCATCTGATCAGAGAGATTGCTCAAAGATGAGACATTTCGGTCACGAAAATCCCCTCAGCCGACAACCTTGCTGATCCGTTCACAAAGACGCTTTCCATAGAAGTCTTTTTGAGGCACTTGGAAAACATGGGTATTAGGGACATGAGTCTTTGCTATAGAGCAAGTGGGAGATGTAGTCCTTGCTGTAATAAAGATAGGGTGTGCTCAAAAACAATTATTACTTGTCAATCGTGTAAGTGGGAGATTGTTAGATGTAGTGCCCGAAAGACAATTTATGTAATTGTTTTTTATTTAATAAAGACATATTTTTTTATTCATCTTATTATTTGCTATGTGCTTATAAAGTATACACTACTGCAAACCCTAAGTATATCAGTATGTAACCACTTAACACAGTTTATGACATGCATGTGAGGATTGAGTTAGTGGTGATATACTTCAACTGTTAGTCCGTGGTGAACTTAATCAGAGTTTAGGGTCTTATGATTAAAACACCAATAATGCGCCCAGAACACCTTAGGGTGATATAGTCTTATCCGACTCTGCCGGTAGAGGAAACTAAGTGGGGCATTTATATATGATGGCATTCATATAGATCGACCGATTTAATCTGCATTTCTTGATATAATTCCGTAATCAGGAAATCTTATTAAATCATTAGATGAACATATATGGATTGACCTTAATCCCGAGGTGATCACAGGATGCTGCTTGTCTCGGGGTAGTGTTTGATGTGTTAGTTACGGATCACTTTGATATGTGATCCAAGTCACTTCTCGTTGGCACTATTCCCTTATGAGTGAGTAGTTCTAGTTTTCACAGACTTGGAATCCATTCCTTCCTGCGGGAAATAGAGAGACAATCCTTTTATTTGTTGGCCCTAAGAAAATGATCGATGGGCCCAGTTCATATTAGACTAATTAGCTACTAGTCAGATATGTGAACTAATTGATCACTATGGGGTTAATGGTAAATAATGATAAGATATTCGAGTCAGTTCACGGAGACTTCCCACCTCGTAATGGACAATGGAGGTTAGTCCGTATGTAGTGATTATATCAAGAGACGCTTATTTACTCATAGGTTGAGTGTAAGTATATATCTATAATTGGTAGAGTTCAGCTTTGGGTTTATGGTGGCGTAATCCCGAATTAATAATTTAAGTATGAATATTCTGCTCGATGAATATTTTACTTAATTATTGGATCTATCAAGTTATAGTCCATGTCCCCAAATGTGGCTCCTGTAATTTGGGTATTTTTCTTGTTATTGGGCTCATTGATAATTAATTGGTGGGCCAATTAATTGATATCTGCTAAATATTATTTAGTTGGGCTAAATAATATAATACATAGAAAAGACATTTTCTGTGGACCTAAAACCCTAGGTGTGGCGCCTCCCATGTCATAAAGTGCAAGAATTGATTTTCTTGTGTGATTAATTATTTACTAGTTAAATAATTAATTAATAAAAGATAATTGATTTGTGATTGATTGATTGATTAATCACAATCTTTTATAAATGGAATTATCTTTTATTGTGATTTCTTTTTAATTATTTATTTAATTAATTAGAAACCTGGAGGCCAAGGATTTACTCTCCTATATAAAGAGAGTTCTTCCAAGACATAGAAGAAGAATTTTTTTCGACATTCACACACAAAAATAGAGAGAAAAACTTGTTTCTTGTCTTGGGTTTCTGGTTAAAGAAAAACTTGTAGTTTTTTCTTGGAAGCATATCAAGGAGGTTCTAGTACCAAGAATTGGTGTCCACCAACCACCGTTTGGAGAACAAATTGGAAGATCTTGGCTTCTCTTCCTGCCATTGGTAAGACATACTAAACCCCCTTGTAGGATTTTAGATCCTTTATTTATGTATTGTAATTTGTAAATCATGATCGCTGCGCAAAGAAACTACTTCCTTCACTTTCGTCTTCAAGAACTTGAAGAATGTTTTAGTTTCATTGATAGGATTTTTTATTATATCCAATAGTATTAGGATTTTATTCTCTGATTCCCCCGGAGTTGCATCTCCATAATGCTTTGATAGATTGTTTCATTACGATATCCACCAATTTTTGATAGATTGTTGTATTACACAATGTTAATGGTGATATTTTGTCTGTTAATGAAACGTGTTATCATATCAAGTATCTTGTATCATCATATCGTGTTAGTGTAAACGCTGCGATAAAATTCGGCTTTCAAATAGTACGTCGGAAAGGTATCAAATGAGGTCTCAAAATGAATATAGAAAAAATATGAACTTTGGTGAAACAATTTTGATGATCGGTGTTCTAAATCAAAAGTTACGGTCGTTTATAAGAAAAATGCTCCGGTTAATGCAAATATTTTTTCGGCTTTCAAAATTTACGTCGGAAGGGTATCGTATTTGGGCTCAAATTAAAGAGCAAAAAAAAAAAAATGAATTTGATGAAAAAATTTCGATAATCGGAGTTATAAATCAAAAGTTACAGGTGTTTGAAAAAAAGAAAACGAACAAACCTGAAGCTGGAAGTGGAAGCGGAAGAAAGATATGCGCGCGTCCCTTTTACTAAATGGTAATTTTGTCCATTTGAAATTTTTTTGTCCTATTTATTCATTTCGTAAATATTTTTGTCATTATCCCTCAATCCCTATTTTCTATATTTATTTAATCAATAACCAATCAAGGATTTTGATGAGGATCTTGTTGATTATATATATATATATATATATATATATATATATATATATATATATATATATATTTTTCGCTTTTTTATTTTTACTTAAATGAGGATTTTTAATCAATCAAGGATTTTGATGAGGATCTTGTTGATTTTTTTCTATATTTGTTTTATTTCGCTTTTTTATTTTTACTTAATAAATTAATGATGATTAATTAATCATTATTCATTCAATGATTTTGTTGATTTTTGTGGAAACATATTCACACTGTTAGTATATATAAATATATATATATACTAGCCAAAAACCCGTGCCTTGCACGGGGTTATTTCAATTTATAAAAAAAAATTTGGGACAGTCAACATAAATGTATGATGAATGTTGACGTTCTAAAATATATATCAAATGAAAAGCATTACATATTAGCAGTATCATATATCCAACAAATTCATTAACATATAACACAACAACATACACCACAATATCAACTTACCTAACCACAACTGTCCCGTCCCCTCCACCCCATTACACAAACCTTCACCACAATATTATTTTATGGGTAAAATGTACAGGTTTTTTTTATTTTTAGCGGGGTCCACACTTGAATCCGCCCTTGGTAAAAATGAATGATAAGATTTCAAAATACCACTAAATTATCCTGGATCCCTTAATTTCACACAAATTGGCACCTACACCATGAATTATGAAAGAAGTGTACCATCAGTTCTATCCATTCATTTCTTCGTAGAAATTCACCGAAGGCAATAACAGAGTAACAAAAGGACATGCAAAAATGTAAGAAAGCGCCTGGAAAAAAGGACATCAAAAGAAGATGAAATGAAGCGGTGAAATCTTGAAGGAGACCGTCTATATAAGATTTATACTTGTCAAAAAATAGATACTTACCAATTAGATTATTGAAGAGCAGGCGGCATTTGGACACATGAGGCCAATTTTTTTATTTATAAGAATTCATTCACAACATGTATGTGATGAGCAGCCGGAAAAAAACCGATGTCAATGGTCAATAAACTTTAAAAGCATGATGGAGATTTCAGAATCATACATCTTGCACACCGGAAATATTGGGCAGCAAAGTTGGAGGATAACACTAATCCTCAACACAACTTACCCGTCATCAACAATTCGTCAGACATGATCACAAAATAAAAAACAACACAAAAGGCACCTATAAAAATGAAATAAGAAGTAAATGTAACATTGGTGCTTATTGTGTAGAAGTTTCTTCATCTCATATAAGAAGTTACTTAAGAAATTATTTCTTCAGTAAGTTGAATAAGGAATGTCGAAAAAAGTAAAACAGTCTTTACATACTTATGAGCATAGAAGAAGTGGCACAAAATCCGAAACAAAATCTAACACATCGATAAAAACACACTGTAAATATTCCCACCAACTTAATTCGGTAAGAGCATGAGAACATACAAAACCCTTATCATAGGTAAAGGGGCAGAGCTGCACAAACGTAAACGGAAAGAGCTGCAAGCCTCTTAGTATTGGCATTTGTTGCGGAGATTTTGCATCATTAAAAACAAAAGAAATTTATAAACCTATACTACCATGCAAAACTAACTCCTAACCGACCAAAACATCGGGTTGTTGCCGTGAGAAAGTTTGATAAGTACGGGTATCGATCCACAGGGAAAAGGTATTTCAATCTAATCCATTAATCCTACCAATTGCTACTCAAGAAAACAAATAAACGAAAGACAAAACATAGAAACAGAAAATAATTCAAATAATCTAACCTAGGGAACAAATAAACAATCTAATCTAAAGACATGGGATCAAATAATGCACAAACCTATGTGATCTTAATCCTAGTTCAATTCATGATTTTAATTCAGTTTGTGGTTTCACCCTTTCACGAGACATAAACTCCAAATCTCTTAGCGAATTTATCTCTTAAGCTATGAATCCCTAATTTCTTAGGTGAATTCAATTATCTATCTCTCATCTTTCGAGTGTTGAGACTGATTTACCAAACAAAACTCGGGTGTAGATTCAGGTTTACTTTCGTATAATTGAATCTAACAACCTAGAAAATTAACCGATTAATTTGTCATCATTAATGATTAAAGATCCTATCTTTCTATGGTGATCTAACGTTACTCAACTTCCGTATGTTGTAACTATCAATAGTAAACTAATCTTCCGATTCAATCACATGGCATCATAAACATAGAAAAGATACAAAACGAATCATAAATCATGAAGATAAAACAGTAATCAATAAATTAAATAAATAAACTCACAAGGTTTGGTACATTGATGATCTCATGAATCGAAAAACAAAGAAAACTACATCTAATCTAACCCGATCACCTTGAGCACAAGGCTCGGGTGACCGCCTTGAACTCTCAAAACACCAACTTTCTTTCAGAAATGCGTCGAATTAATTTGATTGAATTATGGGATATAGGGTTTGAGCAAAGAAAGACATATATATAGGTATTAATGTCGGCCGCTTTCTCTTTTGAATTGCGGCTGAATATTTGTTATTTCAATTAGGATATTGCATAAAAGAAAATAAGGCGGCCGGGAGAATCCTAATTCATTAAGGAATAAAAAAAAAAAACCTTTTTTGACTAGCCCGTCGTATCCCGAGTATTTTTCGGGATTTTCCAATACCACAAAGATCATTATCCAAACTTGTAACGCTCATATCTCGGGCCTCGTAAGTCGGAATGAATTGATTCAAGATCCTGTAGAATCCTCTCTTCAAGCCCTACAACTCTTCTCTTGAGGTCGAGAGTCAAATCAGTGTATATCATATCAAGAACTGCGTCGGAAGTTCGGCTGCTTGAATGCTTCATTCCAAGCTTTATCTCCATCTTTATCCTCTTCCAAGTCAAAAACATGTATCTACATTGCATCCAAACACCACAAAAACGTAACAATATCCAAAACCATATAAAACAATCAAATAATCGTATAAATTGATACGTTTTCATATTTAACCGTTGAAAACCTCATTCACTCAATATTTGAATATATAGCTCAATTTCTATGAAAGGAATACATATATAGGGGAAATTGATGTATAATATATATGTGAAAATCACTATAATTTAGCCCTAAACAGCATTCGAGTCCCAATCTCTACGAAAAAGATAAACTTTCAGAATTAATTTTAATTTTCTACAATATTCATGACCTGGAAGCTGTAAAATCATATCGGACAATATGTAGAGCCTGTGAAAGCGTATGCGCCTTTTGCCGACATCACCCCTCGAATTCTCGACAAAATTCCACTACTCTTTGTTTTTAAAATTCAAGTTCGCTGGTTCACTCAGTCCATTGTTCATGTCTCAAGGGCAGTTTGTAGGCATTCCCATCGGCTTTATGCACACTGGACCTTGAGTTAATATATGCCGAGACTCTAGAGAACATGAACATAACATTGACTAAAAATCATAACATAGATGCTCGCTTCTCGCTTTCAAACTACAAAACTAAGCAGGGGCGAAACATGACCAAGTTGAAAAAATGCTTTAAAACAGAGTAAAAATATTATTTGAAAAACCACCTCATGTCACAAAATATTAAAAGGAAAAAAGCCACCTCCGCCCATATCAAATTTTTTTGAGGAAACAAATCACAAAATTTAGATACCCGTTTAAACAATTATTCCTCCTTAAAAACTCAAAATAAAAATCATATGAATCTTCCGAAAATTGCGTAAAGTCTAGGCGAAAACATCCTCATACCTATTGTCCGAAAAATTCCACACAAAAACTGACATGTTGGAAAAAAAAAATTGAAGGACAAACCATTAGAACTTGCACAGAACTCACAAAGATATGAAACAAAAATCATAACCAAAGTGACGTAATCATAAATGTATCGTGACGTACATCTATATGGATATTAACCCTCAAAAAAACGAAAATATGAACTATTTTGTACACGATTATCAGTGCTCATCTTTGCACTACAATGCACGGGATTACCAATTCAAGCACTCGTTACACGGGATTACCAATTCAGCTCCTGAAACAAATAAAGATGTTAAGTATAGTTGTTCTGGGCGGTCCATCACAATGTTTAAGAGTTAAAGGTTATGAAATAAAAAAATACTTGGATGCCCTAATAACCTAGAAGCATAACTAAGAACTTACAAACAAAGAAAGAAATAGCTCCTCTACCCGAATACAAACTATGATTTTAAAAGAACAAATAGTTGTCATACTCGGTCTACAGCCAAAAAAAATGATTGCTACCTGAAAGTTTCTCCCTCCTCAACTGATTCATGTATCCTAATGCGAGAAACGGTGTAAAAGGTTAGACAGATGCCAAAGAAACAAAAAATATGAATGAAAAAAGAGTAATTACATCGTTCATTGCCTAGTGGACGAAGTACCTCACGCATGATCGGCCCAAAACTTTA
Source organism: Gentiana macrophylla (assembly GCA_026214975.1). Classification (NCBI taxonomy): domain Eukaryota; kingdom Viridiplantae; phylum Streptophyta; class Magnoliopsida; order Gentianales; family Gentianaceae; genus Gentiana; species Gentiana macrophylla. The sequence continues at coordinate 16,355,150 of CM047816.1, read as the reverse complement.
CAACGATTGACGATTGTATCTTGGACGATAACAAATGTGCATGGAGAAACCACACATTTTTAGACATAGCATTTCTGTCGTTCATACACCATTGCTCAACCCCTTTGATCAAGAACATCATAAATTGTAGTTTTTTAAAGAAAAAGATAACATTTTCATGGCACCCATCATGTCATATATGCTATAATATTTGTTCGCCTAAGCTTACCCTTAATACAAACACACAAAGATTTCATAAACAGATGCTTAAAATTTTCACTCGAGATCCAAGGAGAAACAAAGCGCTACCCGTAAATCATTGAATATAAAACCATCATCTGAATATGCGCTCGCTATAAAAATAATCGAAACACTTCACAAATAAATAGATTAATAAAAGAAAGTAGTATTAATTAGAAATCTTCCATTATCTACTATATGGTCTCTTAATACATATAGGCTTTGTGTTCCTCTCGAATATACCTTCATTGTGAGGAGCAACAAAATCAATAGAAATGCAAACGATACCATAAGCAGGTCGTACAACATGATAAATTTACTTGAGGAAGATAGTTTCTGACAACACCTTTTAAGTGCTGACGAATAAGAAGACAACCCACCATAGTTGGCGCTTTTATTAAGATCTCCCAAAAAGAAATCACAACGATATAATACCAACGGGATAAATTCAATAAAAACAAACAGGCCTCCTGAACCCCTTATTGTTATGCTAAACTGATTCCAATACCGACACCCACCCGATATCAACGTTAAATATTCATCAAAGTGAAATCTTTGAAAACTTGCTTTTGACTTATGAATAGATGCGAACTGGCAAAAACATGTAGGACAACTTTGAGTTGTGGATTTCAAACCACTGCATTGGCCGACTTGACCCAGAAATCACATCGAATATACACACCAACACAATTGTAATTGGGACAGCTGACACATCACTGTAAATGGTACACATTTTTGCAATTTCATTGTAAAAAAAAGACCAGATTTACCCTTACTCAATCACAATGAACATCAAACGTGGTGACAATAAAGCCGAGAACAGACTCCCGAATAATCATATTGAGTACAAAAGTGACATCATTATATTAATAGTAGTGAATTATGCCTAGCAAAGAGCTATCAAATAAGTGAATATGCACAACCATAAAAAAAATATTATGACGGTGTTACCAGAGAGCAGAAGTCGAATGATTGTGATGACAACCCGAATGGCCATCTCGCTTGCAACCCATGAAAGTTATAGTACGTGTTGGAATCCCTCTCCTTTGACCACAGTGTTAAAATCCTTTCTATCGTCTGACATAATCAAATAAAAAATAATAATTTTAGTTCATCATTACGTAACAATTTTTCATAAGATAAAAGTTTTGATCGCAAGTACAACAAAAAAAGGATCAGAACCTGTACAAAATATTCATCAAAACTAAAATACCAAAAAAGAGAATCAAAACTGAATCGACTTGCAAAGAACTAATAGACTTGCAACTCCACCGCCCATGACACGACCATCCGGGCTTGCTACAGATACGCTCATGCCACCAGATCTGTTCTTCATCCCTCCACTTTTAGAGGGCATAAATGAACCCGTAAGCGAAAGAATCTCAAATCGACCCTGCATTAATGATCTTTCTGTTAATGAATTTGACAAAGTCAAAGCTAATGTAATAGAACAATATTAAGAGTATTCAATAAAGAGATTGAAGCACCTCATATGTCAATGTACCACCAGAGGAATCAGATTGACGAAGAGTAACACTTGAAATTACACCATTAGCTGAAAGAATACAAATTGCTCGTGGACCTTGCTGCGAAAAAGATATGATCTTCATCGTAAATATCAAAACACAAAAGTTATACTGAAACACTGAAACATAACGACTTCAAGACAGCATCCTTTCAACCACAGTAATAAAGCATAGATGCTCAGATGCAAATTTACAATTCCAGCCCCTGTTTTACACTATAAAAAAACAAACAAATCAACAAATGAACTATAGATATTATCGAAAATCCATGGCCCTTGATCGAGCAATTTACCTGGGTTTTCCTCATTGTCGAAAACAAATTGGTAGCAGTTTTTTCCAAGTTGAATCACTGTGAATGGGGTCTTCCAAACTCTGTCCATGGCCGTTTTCAGGCCGCTTTGCACCGGAAAAGCCTTTGCGCTGATGACTTCCCGATCAAGCTTCGGTTGCAGGTTTCTACTCCTCCCGAAAATTCTTCCTGAGATACACCAAGCAGATTCATCCGCTGTGAGATGGAGGTTGCTTAGGATGGATGGATTTCATATCGAAGGCCATCACTCCGGTGGGGGAAGATGGGTTTGCGGCTCAGAGGGAGAGGGTGGTTGTAGTCGCCAGAGATGAGAAGGCCTAAAGAGGGATTGAATTAGGTTACTTAGACAGTAATTGAGTTTTATAAAATTAAAAAAAAACGCGTTATATTCCGGGTCTATTAACGGGTTTGGGTCGAATTTTACGGGTAATTGGGTTAAATTGCTTCGTGTATATATTATTTATAGATAGATTTTAAAGTAAAAAACCGCCAATTGACCTGAATAGGCCAATTGACCCGACCCAAACCCGGCAGAAGGAAATAAAATTAAAAAAAAACTCCCATTACATTACATTCACGTCACTACACAATTATTTAAACAAAAAAAAAAAAAAAAAACCTTCATTACACAGTGATCCACTCCCATCCCCACACCCCACTCCCCAGTCCCCCCACTCATCCACGGCAAAACTGCTATTCACGGTTATATTATTCATCATCCAAAACCAGATTCAAAACCTCCACACCGCACAAAACCTCCACACCGCACTATCATCAACGTTGCATTCAACAGTAGGGAAGCGAGAATAAGTGAATTTATCTCCTCATTAGAAGATTCAAGGCTGAATAAATCGAAGCTTTATCAAAAGGAAAGCTTTCAATCTACATGACCCATAGACTCAAATTAGAGGCAATTTCCGGACGAATTTATTCAATGTAATTCGAAAAAGAAAAGATTCAGTTTTTTTTGGGGAATCCATATGCTTTTTCCATTTAGATGCTGTAGAATTTTGGTTAATGGATTTTTTTTTCTTTTTTGGATGGTCTGTATGCTGATGTCTTTCAACTATTAATATGTTGTATTGTGTGATTGATTTGAATTGTCTTCTATCAAGTGGTTCGGAATTGGAATATACTCACGTTTAGATTTGATGTTTTAACCTCTAATCTGTTGCTCTCTTCAATTTTTTTTTCTCATATTTCAATTTTGTTTACCAGGAATGACAAACTTACAAGAGTGCTTCCCGATTTGTGAGCCTTATGGTAGTCTTCAAGTTTTTTATTTTCGTACAAGGATGCAGATACATCAGGTAATTTTTTTATTTCTTTCCCGACAAATACGTTACTTTATCTCCCAAAAGTGATTTAGATAAGAATCTTTCTTTGTGTTTTGTTTGAATGACTGAGTTCTTCTCAATATTTGGTCTGGAATTAGGAATCCGCATGTAAAAACATCACGCCTTGCTGTGTATGATTTGCCGTGTATATCATCAGGTAACAAATTTTTTTTTTTTCGTATTCTTAATTTTATTTTTTTTTTGAGAAAATTTTCGTATGTACAGTTGGTTTCATTTTTTTCTTCATATTTTGCGAATGGTGGTGTGCAGGATTTAGGGGTCTTGATGGGGTATGAGGTTCTTCTGTTTGACAGTGATGTGTTTGGTGACCTTCGATACAGGTCCTTGGTGCTTGATTATTGCCCGAAGACGTCGACATGTTCTTTGAGCTTGCTGCTGATGTTTAGGTTCTGTTTCAGTTTTATTTTGGATTTGCATGATTTTCTCACTTCAGGAGTGTACCCATGGAGATATAGAGGCTGCTATGTTTCAAGTAATTGAATCGGTGAAAACGCTGTATGCCAGTATGTCGTTCCGGATAGTTTGAATTTTAATTTTATACGGGAATTGTTTTCCCTTTTGAAAATGATAAATTAGTTTTAAAATCAACCTTTGTTTGCTTATTCAGGTCCATGACTATGAAATATTGATATGCACTAAATGGAATTCATCATTAAGGCCGCAAATTGGTGTTTTACTCCTCTCAGCCAGGCTCTTTCATCATGCTTAATGTCTGTTTTGCTTCTTAATTCTGAAAGTTAAGCTTTTTTTGTTTTCCCCGGTTATTTTCCTTAAGATTATCTATGTTGCTATGATTGGTCTGGATAGCAAGGATTTTTCCTGTTTTTTTTTGTTTGGAAACTGATCAGAATTAACATTGTTTGTCGCCGGAACATTAATCGTTTTAACATATTGTGCTGTGGAGGCATTGCAAAGCATTGTCAAGTAATTGGGTCTGGATCCTCTGCTTTTGTATCCCAGCTTTACCCAGCTTTTCACTAGATATCCAGGTGGATATCTGTGTTCGTTTTTTTTTATTTTATTTTTCATTAGATATCCACCTAGATATCTAGTGAAAAGCTGGGTAAAGCTGGAATACAAAAGCAGAGGATCCGCACCCCAAGTAATTTGTTTCCTGCTAGAGCTATATTGATGCTTGATTAGGGGACATCAGTTTTGCGAATGGTGGAACGCAGGATTTAGGGGTCTTGATGGGGTATGAGGTTCTTCTGTTTGACAGTGATGTGTTTGGTGACCTTCGATACAGGTCCTTGATGCTTGATTATTGCTCGAAGTCGTCGATACAGGCTCTTTCATCATGCTTAATGTTTGTTTTGCTTTTTTTTTTCTTTCTTTTTTTATTAAATTGCTTTTTTTTCTTCTTTTTCACATTTATTTTTGCTGTGAAGATCAGTGACGGACCCATAAATTTTTCTCAGTGGGGGCCGAATTCTCACTAAAATATGATAGTGAAATTTTTTTTTGAAAAATTCACAAATGTTAATAAGAAAAAAGGGAAAACATAAATATCAAACACTAGAAAGGAAAAAATAAAACATGAATTACAAACCGTAGGTAAAAAACAAACAAAAAAGGATAAAAAATATATGTAGCAACCATGATTCGAACACCTGACTGCATGGTTAATGCTTAGACAACATGCCAATTGAGCTACAAGGTGACTTTTCTTAGAATGTTCGAAATTATATACATACACAGGTATTTAATATTATTGGAGGGGTATACTAGTAATTTCACTCCGAAATTTGAGTGGGGGCCATGCACCCCCCTCCTCCATGCTGGGTCTGTCCCTGGTGAAGAATGTTCACAGTTATTCTTCACCAAACTGGTTCTTGGACTTTTGATGCCTTTCTCATATAATGTCATTGTTCATAGCTATAACAGGATCATTTTTAGAGAAACTGCATCATAAGCGAATCGAGTCACCTCTGAGCAGTGAAACCATTGAAAGACAAAACAGAAGTTTAAATAGGATTATGTTATTCTCGAAAGATTGCAGAGCTTTTTCATCAAACTTAAAGCTGAATTTATTCATCAACATGAAAAGGAGGTAGCTGACGACATTTGTTTTGGTTTAATGATCACATCCCCTTGGTATTGTTTGTAGTAGTATTTTGGAGAAGGACTAGATTTCTTCATTTCTTTTTTTGCTTTCGGCCTCCGGGCTTCAGGTGTAATAGAGAAAATATAATCATGATCAATGGTTTAAAAATTCTATCTTTTAACTCTTTTTTTTTGTGTGTGTGTGAGATTATTTTGTTGTGAACCAAAGTATATAATCTATCAAGAAGTTAATAAAGAGGGAAAAACGAAACCGGGGACAATGGTTTAGTTAATGCAAATAAAGAGGGAAAAATAAATTGAATGAATTGATTGTATTTCATCATTTTGGTTAATAGAGTATCTCATTTTCTCCTTTTTTTGATTCAAAAGTTTACGGATAAAATTCATTCAGTTGTGTCTCCATATTGTTTTTTTTATGTTATTATTATTCGAAAGAGAAGAATTTCAAATAAATATAGCATCAAAGAGATTGACAAGAGTAGAGTTCAATCTAATGATCACGAAGCTTTCTCCAAATCCCATTTCACAAGCAGAGGCGGATCTATGTGTGTTATAACGGGGTCCATGGACCCCCGTGAACAAATAAAAACTCTACATTTACCTATAGAAAAATATTTTAGACACAGTAAAAGATTTATTCTACTTAGAAAAAAAATTACGGGCCTCCCTAAAAAATATTTTTGGATCCGCCACTCTTCATAAGATCGTGGAGCACATGCAACAGAAAAACGACATGAGACATGTGAAAGGAATTCATAAAGCTAAAGAAAGGCCAAGTAATGCTATGACCTAGGAGCACCAATTTAGTAAGTGGCTCGAGCACGGGCACATAGTCCTCAGAAGTTTACTATGAAGGTGTGCTCATAGATTACATGGTTGATATGTATAGCTAGGTGTAATGAAATATCTTTGTGGGTAGATGGAAAGAGCCAAATAAATGGTTGTTAAAATGACAAAGAAATGAAACCTAACAATGGAATATATGAAGTTTCAGATTCTAATAGAATAAACTATTCAGCGTCATCACAAAGACATTTGGCTTCCGCCATTGATGTGAAGTTCGAAAGAGCATCAAGGTCTTCGTTTCTACAGCAATATACAACGTCGGATTTGTTTGTTTGTTTGTTGTTTTTTTCAACAACCGTTGTTGAACTCTTAAAGTTTAGACATGAATGTGTCCAACGACTTGCATAATGTGGAATCATCATCACAACATACTTTTTATAAAATTTAAACTATCCTGTGAACAAAGATGTTAATACTGAACAAAGATCACGAACCTTTTAATTATACTCAAAATGTTGTTTATCGTGAAGTTTTAGATTTAAACCGTCGATTGTAAAAAATACTATTTCATCTCATTATATTACATATTTTGTTTAGTATGTATTTATACAGTTCAACCATCGATTGTAATAAACATTCATACTTAATTATTTGAAGTTTCCTTAATTATTTGACTTTTGTATGAGGATATTGTATTCTACTTAATTCAACTTATTCATACTTTATTAAAATGTTTGACATAAACGTCTCCTTCCAATACACACCTCTTCTTGCGTTATACTCGCGTCATACAGGGAGTGGTGCATCAAAGTTCGGATTTTACTCAGATCGACTTTTTAAATATAACGTTATCCATGCATCGCACAGGTTTCCTACTAGTAGGGATAGGGATATCAATTCCACAACAAAATAATCCAACAATAATACATAACACATTTTACACCGTTCATTATGAAATGACCTACATCAATTAAGAAATCTCACACAATGATTAATCATGTAAAAATATCTTTTTTCTATTTTTAATTATTGTGTCTAATTTATTGTAGATATGGCATTACTCCGTGTTTTATTAGCTGAATCAATCCATTTTCGTTGAACTAGTACATAATCTAAACTTTCTTTTTGTGGAGATTGTGCCAATTTTTATTACTCCTTCCGTCCCATTTTATTTGTCCATGTTTTCTTTTTGGTTTGTCCCAAAATAAGTGTCCACTTTGTACATTAATTGCTAAATTTCTTCAAATACCCTTTTCTTTTTACAATATTTACAATAAAAAATGTTTAGCATTAAATGCTCCAACAACAACTTAAAGGACATAAGTGTAAAAATATTAGATCATTTAATATGATTCAAAGCATTAACTACATTTTTCTTAATCTGTGTAAAAAATCAAACATGACAAATAAAATGGGACGGAGGGAGTATCTTTTGGCAGAATCAGTCCATCAAATATATAAAAATAAAATAAAATAAAATAGATGATTTGCAAAATTTTAAAAAAGGCGATGTTTTTGAGAATACATATAATAAAGCCAAAGTATGGGGTAGGATACTAGTTAATGAAATCTCAAAATCTGTTAAGAAGACTGTTAAATGAATTTGCCGGCCAGTTAGTTTTCCATAATTTTTATATTTATTACTAGTAAACCTCTGACATTTGTCGTTTGATTTTTGTTAAAGAAATTTCAAAAGTTGTTAAAAAGACGGTTGAATGAATTTGCCGGCCATTTTAACATAATTTTATATTTAGTAAAGGTGATAAAAACAATGTATCATTTCATTTTTATGTATATATTGCATGTATAAATTCATCTTACAGTGTAGAGTTATACCATAAAAAAAACTGAAATTTAAATGAAGACTTTTGCAAGATGTGTAGTCAATTTACTTCCTCTACTTCTATTCATATATCCTTCCGCCGCCTTCTTTGCGTCGGGAAATATTCCGACGAAATTACTCGGCCGTAGGTTTCCCGGCGTCAACAACGACAACGTGGTCGACGACAGCTCACCATATTCGGCTTCAAAGGAGTATTTCGAAACGTATTACTACGATCAAACACTTGATCATTTTAACTATGCACCGGATAGTTACGATACATTCAAGCAAAAGTATATGATCATCTCTAAACATTGGGGCGGCGCCAATTCGAGCTCACCGATCTTTGCGTATCTTGGGGCAGAGGGTCCGTTGAGCAATGAGGTTCAGATGTATGGTCTTCCTCTTGAGAGTGTTCCTCGTTTCAAAGCTCTCTTTATTGTCATGGAGGTAACATTGCTTCTTGATTATCTAATATTATATACTTAGATTGTTGTTTACGTGGTCTTAATTATTGGTATTTTTAACTATCGTTTTATTATCGGACAAAAATCAAAAATTAAAAGACGAGTATATTTGTAACTTTCTCTCTTAACAAGATTTTCTCTAATCCTCCCTCAGACTAATTAGGGGCTGGCTATGGTAGGCACAACTCACCTGGTTTTTATTTTCAGTATATCAAAAAAACCTATATGTTTTAATCCAAACCACTTGTGGAACTGTGTATGCCAGGGTGGGGTCACGTGAACACATTGAGATCCGAATTTTTCTTAAGTATTAAAACAATGTAATTTTGTAGTAAAAAAATAATTTTGTTGTTAAAAAATATTATTTTATAGTTAAAAAATGTAGTTTTGTTGTTAAAAAGTGTAGTTTTAGACTCCGATAACACCGATGATCCCACTAAAACAAATTCCTGGATCCGCCCATGAATTCAACACAGTTAATTGTCTTAAAACAGCCATTTCGATCATACAAATATAGTCCACTGCTTAGCCAAATATCAATTTCTGGTTCCGTGTCCCCCTTATTGGTTCCATCGAGCGTGGTAGTTTTAGAATGGTTGTAAAACAAGTATGACTTGATACTTCGCTAGTAAGGGAGTAAGATGGACCTTCCTTTGTAAAATATAATTCCCTATGGTTTATAGTTTACACCCTATTTTAAAATATTTTATTGTTACAAAAAGTATGAAATTAATAATGATTATAACTCTGGTGAACCTCTGTGTTTCTACAGCATCGTTTCTATGGAGAATCGATCCCATTTAATTCATCAGAGACGGCCATGAACAACGCTACCATTCGAGGCTCTTTTAACTCGGCTCAAGCTCTAGCAGATTACGCAGAGTTACTGTTATATGTGAAGGAAAAATATGGTTCTCCAGATTCTCCGATTATTGCATTTGGAGGTTCTTACGGAGGAAGTAAGAACATTCGCATTATAAATTATTCACCTATATATAAACATGAACTTTTAATTCAATACGGTGTTTTAGTGACATGACTATACATCACAATCTATTTGTTTGTTTATTTATTAATTACTTGTTTTGGATTATTGCAGTGCTGGCTACATGGTTCAGGCTAAAATATCCACATATTATTTATGGAGCGGTAGCCTCATCGGCTCCCATTCTTTATTTTGACAATATTACCCCTGATGACGGTTATAATTCAATAATATCCAATAACTTTAAGGTACAAACATGATATTTTTAGTAGTATCCAATAACTTTAAGGTACAAACATAATAATAATATTATTATTATTATTATTATTATTTTCAAGCTAGATTTATTTTCTATTTAATTAGTTAACTTATAATAAATTGTTTGGGTTTTTGTTTTTACAGGAGACAAGTGAAAGTTGCTATAACACAATCAAAAACTCATGGCCAGAAATTGAAAAAATTGGTTCTCAAACAAATGGACTCTCAATATTAGCACAGAGATTCAACACTTGCACGTATGTTATTATACATTTAAAAAACGACCGTATATAATACATTTATTTTCATAACATACGGTCAAAAGAAATTCCACGATCATTTTTTCCTCATTTTCTTGTACTTTAATCTCACCTCCCTAAAAATATTGACTCATTTTGATACGTGCGTTAATATATAAAGTAATTACGACATAATTATATTGAAATAGAGACGTGCACCATACAAGCATCATAAATCCCGGCATATATTTTTGTTTTTAAGAAGGTTACTCCTATAACGAACATCATAATGAGTAAAAAAACAAATTATCTTAAAGCATCGCTTGGCATAATTAATGCCGCTTGGATATATTGATATACTTTTTATTATACCTATTATGTCTGACATTTCGTTGTGATAATAATTTGAATTTGGTTTTTAAATTTCATTAACATTAGTTATAGGCAGTGTTTTAAAAATCGCAAAAGTCGGCCGCCTAGGCGCCGCCTGGGCGCTAGGCGCACCTCCGGCGTCCCGACTAGGCTCTAGGCGACAGTTGCTAGGCGGCTGAATCTTCTAGGCGCTTATGGGCGCTTCTGGGCGCCACCTAGGCGACCTGGGCGCTGTGAAATGCGAATTGCTTTTTTTTTTTTTTTTTTTTATTTCTTAGATACATGATCATATTACAAACAAAAAAAAATACACTTGACCTAGGAAAAAAAACAGAGCAGCCCGCCTCTCCTTTCTCCCTCTCATTCTCTGTTAGTCTCTTCCTCACCACCCGTCCCGCCACTTTGCCTTTGCCGCCCGCCACCCGCCGCCTGCCGCCCGCCACCCGCCGCCTCTCCTTTCTCCCTCTCATGACATTGATTTCGTACTTTGGGTTTTGGCTACTACGTTTCATTGATCTTTTGACACAATTTACAAGTTTTTACTTGATTTTTATGTTTTATGATCATAGGATGTAAAATTTAAATAAGATAAGTATTAATTTTTCAAATTTAAAAAAAAAAAAAAAAAAAAAAAAAAAAAAAAAAAGGCGCTAAGAGCGCACTGGGGCGCAGCCGCGTCAGCGAGTTTTAGAACACTGGTTATAGGCATTAACATTCTACATGATCAATGGTGGATTCAGGTGACCCCATTGAGATCCAAGAATATTTTTAATATTAAAACGATATAGTTTTTGTTGTTAAAGAGTAGTGATATGGGTACGTACAACCATTGTGAGACAACGAGTGCTACAACGTGTATCTACATCGTTGATTTCTAATGTAGACTCATTGATCATTATTATATCTATCATTATTTATGGTGTAGATGCACATTGTAACACTCATTGTATTAAGAGTTGTGTCAATTACTTGTTAAAACACTACAAGAAAAACCTTTTTTTTTTACTACACTAGCTTTGTCACAAACAAAACATAGTGTTGTATACTTACTTTTAGCCACAGTAGCGTAACAAATGAGTCTAGCTGAGTATATGTTAGCCACACATTTTTTGTGTGTGGGCAAAAGCTAGTGTAGCGAAAGAGTGATTTTCTTGTAGTGAAAAATGTTGTTTTATCGTTAAAAATATTGTTTTAGGCCTTTGACCCTACTGGAAATTTTTTTAGATAAGAAATATAGTTTTAGACTCTGGTCATAAAACTAGAACAAATTTCTGGATCCGTCCTGATAATAGCTAACTAGAGAGTTTAATTATTTTCAGACCTTTGAATGCAACTTCGGAGCTGGAGAACACATTAGCTTCTATATATACTGCAGCAGGTCAGTACAATGATCCATGGGATAGGCCTATCTCCGCCCTTTGTTCGGCCATTGACAATGCAACAAAAGAAGGAAACGATACTCTAGATGGGATAGTTGGTGGTGCACTATATATTGCAACCAGCGATAACATGACATGTTTCGAAATTTATCACAATGATCCTAATGCTTCATTTCTTTATGGATGGAATTGGCAAGTAAGTAAATCTTGAATATACACGTCATTATACTTTTTGGTATCAACCCTTGTTAGAATTGTCATTCTCTCCAATAATAATATATTAAAAATCTCATTTTCGTTTTTCCTCCCACTTCCCCCCGGCCCCTCCCCACTCACACTCAAAAAGAACTTGTTACACAACAAAATTATAATAATAAATCTATACAAGTCACTTTTACATTATTGATCAATGAGGGTCCATGATATCAATTAATTGTTCATACAGTTTGTCACTTTATTTTGACAGTTTGTATAGAATCATCACTGCTATTCAATCATTACTATTCTAGCCTTACAAATTACAACAAATATATAAATAATACACGTGAAATTGGTGTTGTATCGGAGAACTGTTGTCTGTTGATTCTAGTTTTTTAAAGTGTTTGTTCTCTTTTATTGGAGTTTGTGGTAATTTGTGTATTGTATTGATTGAATAAAGTATTACAATGGTGGGTATATTTATACACCATACAAGGATATAATAGTAACTACACAATAAGGAATTATAGTACAAGTTATATTTATAATACAAATGCTAAGTGTTAACAGTATTAGATATAATGTCTTCGACACGCCCCCGCAATCCCGTGGGTATAGGGTAGACACGGAGATTGGTTTTCAAGGTAGCAAAGCGCGGGAGGTTTGGTAAGTAAGTCCGCAAGTTGATCTTTGGAAGTGAGAAAGGCAACAGTGAGTTTCTTGGCCGCAATGAGCTCGCGCACATGGTGAAAGTCAATCTCTATATGCTTCGTACGCGCATGAAAAACGGGGTTGTGAGCCAGATACGTAGCACCAATATTATCACACCATAAGGTGGGTGTGGGCGTAGTAATAAGCATGTCAGTGAGAAGGCTGCGAAGCCACTGTATCTCGGCCGCAGTATTAGAGAGCGTCTTATACTCGGCTTTGGTGCTGCTCTTCGAGACGGTTAAGTGCTGTTTGGAACGCCAGCTAATGAGGTGATCGCCAAGGAAGATACAATAAGCACCAATAGACCGTCGATTATCTGGGTCAGCAGCCCAGTCAGAATCGGAGTAGGCTCGCAAGTGCAAGGAGGAACGGCGGGAAAAGTATAAGCCCTCAGAGATCGTGGCTTTGAGGTATCGAAGCAGACGCTTAACTGCTGACCAATGTGCTTCGGTGGGTGCATGCATAAACTTGCTAGCCTTGTGAACGGCAAAGGCAATATCCGGACGAGTAAAACTCAAGTACTGAAGGCCTCCAACCACGGTACGGTAAAGAGCCGGATCGGGGAATAAAGGACCCGTATCATGGTGAAGTCGAGTGGAGGCGGCCATAGGGGTGGAGCACGGTTTAGACTTGTCCATGTTGGCCTTTTGAAGTAATTGAAAGATGTACTTACGCTGTGTGAGAAACAGGCCATCCGGGCCGTGTAGGGCCTCGATGCCAAGGAAGTATGAGAGAGAGCCAAGGTCCTTTACCGGGAAATGGGTGCCAAGATACCGAATAACCTCTTCGATGTGAGTAGTCTTTGTGCGGTGATGATAACGTCATCCACATAGATAAGGATATATAACCGAATAGAGCCCCGGGAGTAAACATATAAGGATGTGTCGGCCTTGGAGCCCACAAAGCCAAAACGGTTGAGAACGTCAGTGAAGCGGGAGAACCATGCCCTAGGTGCCTGTTTGAGGCCATATAGACTCCGCGTTAAGCGGCAAACGTAGTCAGGATGATCAGGGTGAGCAAAACCGGGGGGTTGGGTCATATAGACTGTTTCAGTGAGGTTGCCGTGAAGAAACGCGTTTTGAATATCCACTTGTCGAAGTAGCCAACCATGTGAAATAGCAAGAGACAATAAAACACATATAGTAACAGGTTTAACAACAGGACTGAACGTCTCGGTGTAATCGATACCCTCTGACTGATGAAAACCTTTGGCTACAAGACGGGCCTTGTGACGTTCAATGTGACCATCCGCATGATGTTTGGTGCGAAACACCCATTTATTTCCTACCACATTCATATCCGGGCGATAGGGCAATAGTTCCCATGTGTTAGTACGAAGCAGAGCATTAATTTCGTCTTGCATGGCATCACGCCAAACTGTGTTTGGAGGCTTCAGTGTAGGAGGTAGGGTCAAGAGGTGTAGCAGTCGTGATAAGCGCTTTGGGAAGAGGGTATTTAATAAAGTCCGGTGTTTGTTTGGGTTTTAAAGTGTTGGTGCGGGTGCAAGTGGTCATGGGGTGGCGAGGAAGAGGAGGTGGGGGTGGTGGGCTCGGGGTAACGCTTGGCATGGTTGGTGGTGAAGGAGGGGGGGGGCTCGGTTGGAGGAGGGTCGTCGGGTGGAGGGGGTTCTCGGGTGGGGTTGGAGGTGGTGAAACGGGGCCTATGAGTGGTGGTGCGAGGAGCCGTTGGGTTGGGTTGGAGGAAGGAGGGCAATAGAACAGTAGGGTTAGGAGGAGAGGGTAATGGCACCGGAGGGGTATAGGGAAAAACCTTTTCATCAAAAATGACGTGACGAGCAATGTACACACGACCAGTGGATAGGTCAAGACACTTATAACCATGGTGAGAAAGGCTGTAGCCAAGGAAGAGGCAAGTTTTGGAGCGGAAATCCATTTTGTGACGGTTGTAGGGACGAAGATAGGGCCAACAGGCACAGCCAAAAACTCGGAAAAATTTGTAGTCGGGAAGATGATGGTAGACAAGTTCAAGAGGTGACTTGTTGTTGAGGACACGAGAAGGGAGACGGTTGATAATATAGGTGGCGGTGGTGAAGGCATCTTCCCAATATGTAAGAGGGAGATGAGAGTGGGCAAGGAGGAAAGGCCAACCGGTAATTTGATGGTGACGGCGTTCGATAGCCCCTACTTGTTCATGAGTATGTGGGGCGAGCGGCGATGGTGAATGCCGAGTTGAGTTAAGGTGCGGTCGAAGTGACGGTATTCCCACCCCAATCGGTTTGAATAGCCTTAAGTTTGGTATTAAATTGTCTTTCAATAAGGGCTAAGAAATTCGGAAAAGGAGTTCAACATCGATTTTCGTTTGATAGGGTAAAACCATAAGTACTTCATTATAGTCATCAAGAAAACTAACATAATAACGATTTCCATAAAGGGAGGACTCGGTGGGTCCCCAAACATCCGAGTAAATTAAATCCAAAGCGACACTAGAAGTAAAATCCGAAATGCGTAAATGTAAACGATGACTCTTAGAAAGTTGACACGGAGCACAAACCGCTTCCGGTGATTTATTTGGAATTGAAATAGATAAGCGACTTAAGGCCTGACGAAGAACCGGGTGGGAGCAGTGACCAAGACGGTGATGCCATGTAGTGATGGTGCTAGACGCAGAGTGATGGGCTTGAACAAGACTTGGAGGAGGACGTTGAAAATGGTAGAGACCGTCGCGAACAAAGCCTTTAAGAAGCGTGGTGTCCGAGTAGTCCTTCACAAGAAAGAAAGAATCGTGAAATTCAAAGTAAACAGAATTATCAGCACAAAAATGTTGGACTGATAAAAGATTTTTGGTTAAACTAGGTGACACAAGGACATTAGAGAGGTGATACGTGCGAGAGTTTGAATTAAGCTTAGAGGTGCCAAAGTGAGAGATGGGCAAACCTGAACCATCGCCAATGTGTACTTGTTCAAGACCGTCATAGGCTTCAGAGTTGACATTTAGGTTGCGGAAATCGTTGGTAAGGTGATGGGTGGCACCCGTATCGGGAAGCCATTCAGCATTAGGGTTGTAGTGGGGTTGGGTTGCATAAGCTTGGGGAGGGCGGCGGTTACGGGGTGGTGGGGTGGTTGCCGGGTCAGCAGATTGCTCACACCTGTAATAACATGCATGGGCAGTATGCCCTACTTTCGCACAAATTTGACAAATAGAGGAAGTATTATCGTTACCAGCATTATTAGGACGAGGATTGCCACGTCCGCGACCACGACCACCACGCCCCCTGTAATTAGGAGAGTGGCCGCGTCCACGGTAAGAGGAGGAGCTACCCTGCGTGTTGTTGGTGTAGCTGCCAGGGTTGGTGCTGGTGCGGGCTAAATTTGCGTGAACAGTGCTGGTTGTCGAGACCGGTGCAAGAGGGGTGGGTCGGTGGTGCTGAATTCGGCTTTCGGTGGTAAGGAGGAGTGCACACAATTCTTCAGCAGAAATTGAGTCAAGTGTGGAAACCATGGTGACCAGTGAGTCATAGTCGTGACCGAGGCCGGCAAGAAGATAGGCCACAAAGTCGTCGGCTGGTAGTGGGTGTCCGGCGAGGTGTAATTAAATCGGCGATATTCTTCAATTTGAAGTAGTATACAGTAGCGATGAGGTCATTTTCTGGTGGATGCAAGCTCGATTCGTAATTGAACCGATTTAGCGCGGCTTTGAGACGCAAACGAAGTTTGAAGCGCAGCCCATATATGGCGGCCGAGGTGGTGGCGGTGTAGACTTGAAGAAGCACCTCATCGGAGAGATGAGGTGATTGTCGGCGAAATCATCGATCGATTTATTCCGTGCGATCAATTCAGCGTCATATTCGATGTTCTCTTGGTTTGCCTTCGGTATGTGATGAGGTTTTGGCGGTGGTGGTAGCGTGCCGTCGATGAAGCCGAAGACGCCTTGGCCTCGAAGGTAGGGTTGGATCTGAGCTCGCCAGAGGTTGTAATTGGTGCGAGTCAGTTTGGTGATATGCAACGAAGAGGAGCGAACAAAGGTTGGATATTTCGAGGATGCCGCCGAGGAGGAACCATCGTCGGACATGGTTGCCGATGAAAGCTTCGAAGGTGATGAGCAGCGGTAGGTTTTTTTTTTTAGGGTTTTCTCACAGTTGCTCTGATACCATGTGGTAATTTGTGTATTGTATTGATTGAATAAAGTATTACAATGGTGGGTATATTTATACACCATACAAGGATATAATAGTAACTACACAATAAGGAATTATAGTACAAGTTATATTTATAATACAAATGCTAAGTGTTAACGGTATTAGATATAATGTCTTCGACAGAGTTTAAGTACTCCATGGAGTTTGCCGAGAAAAATTATAGCACAACAATGATTTATGGGTTGTATCAAGTGTCGAGTTGTGATGAATTCTTATTTATTATACATCCTGTCACACATAGTAGTGGTGTGTATGGGTGATGTGAATACATCATAACCTTTTCTCCCTTCGTTGTACCATAATTTTTCTCCCTTCGTTGAGTTAGACTCTTCCAATTGGCTTAGAAAAGCCATTGTATTTCTTTTTGTAGTTAACAAAAATAAAATTTTCTCCGTTCCGTAAATAAATAGATAATAGCTGACAAAAAAGGCAATCTAGAATAGAAAGAAAAACTAATATATATATATATATATATATATATATATATATATATATATATATATATATATATATATATATATATATATATATATATTAGAATCTACACTTCTAGTAATGCATGAAAATATGTTTGAATTCAAGATTAAATTTGGTAGTTATTGACCACCATAAAATTTCCTGTAATGTATATATATGCTTACAAGATATTGTATTTGTAGAGTTGCACCGAAATGGTGATCCCAATAGGCATTGGCAAAGATACCATGTTCCCATACTCTCCTTTTAATATGACACAATATAACGATTACTGCAAGACTACATACGGTATCATACCTCGTTCTCATTGGGTTACAACCTACTATGGCGGCCAGGTATTTATATCTATATCTATATGTTTCTCTACATCTCAATTGATTCATTTTCGATAAAACCTTTGCATAAGTTTCATATATACTCTCTGAACACAGCAAAAAACCTTTGAAATATTTTCTTTTCCTTTTCAGATTGCGGTATTGTTTAAATTCTTTTTTTCAGGACATAAAACTGGTTCTTCAGAAGTTTGCAAGTAATATCATTTTTGCCAACGGTTTAAGTGATCCTTACAGTGTTGGAGGGTACGTAATAACATGACTCATTATTACTATTGAAATATTACTATTGGAATTGACACTATTATTGATGAAATTTGTTCATTTAATTTAACTTTAGGTATTATTATTATATATGATCAAATGTTTTCACGTTTCATTGTGTATAATATTTTTTATTTTTATTGTTTTTCCATTGTTTTTGTGGCAATGAAATACAGGGTTCTGGAGGACTTATCAGACAGCTTGCTTGCTATCTACACAACCAACGGTCTTTCTCCAATCTTGTCTTGATTTAATATATATATGGGTCATGTGACCCCATTGAGATCCAGAAAAACTCTTTACTATCAAAATGATGTAGTTTTGGTATTAAAAAGTGTCGTTTTGTTGGTAAAAAATATAGTTTTAGACTCCGGTGACTCCACTTAAACAATTTTTTGGATTTAAAATGTAGTTTTACCGTCCGGTGACCCCACTGAAAAAACTTCCTGAATCCGCCATATATATATATATATATATGGAGTAATGTACCAGTTCCAGTTGTTATTCGTACTTTAAAAACAACTGTATTTTGATTAGAGTAACTTAATATGTTCCTATATATACAGGTTCCCATGTCTTGGACATGAGCCCATCCAGAGCAGATGATCCAGATTGGTTAAAAAATCAAAGGGAAATTGAACTCAAAGTAATAGAAGGTTGGATTGGAAATTATTATAGTGATCTTTATCTTTTAAAAGATAGGAAAATGGTATATCGCAAAGACAACTGACTTTTTTCCTTTCTTAAATATGAAAACTAAAGACAATTGCAGTTAATTAATGCTAAGATATTAGGGATTGAATTTCACCATATTACAAAAAAGAAGACATTGAGTAAGAGACAGACTCTGCGGGCATGATTCGAACCGAATTTCTGATTATTCGGATCAATTGATTTCGGATATAGGGGTTTTTAGGGGAAAGAAATAAATGTTATGGTGCTAATGTTCTTAATTATGAGATTTCTTCTTGTCAATTTAATCATCTGATTCAGACGAGGTGATTTTCCTTTTTTATTTTTGTTTCTTCATAAACAATATTATAAATCTTGCATTATTTTATATATTTCATTTCTCTTTCATAATTGTTTGTGTTTTGCATGGAAGACTTTGTTTAAACATAACTTGTATGAATGTTAGCAAAAATATCTACAAAAATTTACCTAGGTCATTATGAAATTCCAATATACTATTTTCATCAATTTATCTGATATATAGTTGTCAAAAAAAAAATATATATTATGAAAGTTGATTTTATGCATCGATTAATCATACAAAGAATTTCGGCAACTACTTACATATATACTTACATCGGATGAAATCGGAACGGAGTCAACTGTACAAAACATCAACCAATTAAGACGTTACAAATGAGCCTCGTGCATCGACTACACGGAAAATGATACACACACAACACAATTTCACCACACATATTTCATTTATTAAAAAAATTAAGAACTCGAAAATTTTATTATTACAAAATGGTGTTGGGTGCAGATATTATGTAAAACTTAGACTAAATTAATTATTTTTCAGTTTATACACTTATTATAAATCAATGTAACTGTTTCGACAATTTGTCTGGCATATATGCATGTTGTAAAATGGACAATACCAAATAAACAACACGGAACACAATGGTAGTAAGTAAAATTTTATTCATATACCGACTGAACAAATGAAAAATGTATACAATGCAAGAGTAAATCCAAATACTTATTGACAAAGGCTAGTGAAACACTTTATATGTAAAACGGTTTTTGCTCTGACCGAGGCGAGTAGATTATGTCCTTAAGACATTTTGCTCCGACTATATGCACGAGGTAATACCAAACCTACTAATCCTCTGACTTTTTCCATTTGATTTTAGTTAATGAAATCTCAAAATCTGTTAAAAAGACGGTTAAATGAATTTGCCGGCAAGTTTTCCATAATTTTTATTTATTAGTAGTAGACCTCTTACATTTCTCATTTGATTTTTGGTAAAGAAACTTCAAAATTTGTTAAGGTTTAATGAATTTGCCGGGCATTTTTACATAATTTTTATATTTAGTAAAGGCGATAAAAACAATGTATCATTTCAATTTTATGTATATAGTATGTATATATTGCATGTATAAATTCAGCTTATAGTGCAGTGCAGAGTTATACCATAAAAAAAAACTAAAAATTAAAATGAAGACTTTTGCAAAATGTGTAGTCAATTTAGTTCCTCTACTTCTCTTCATATTTCCTTCCGTCACGGTCTTTGCGTCGGGAAATATGCCGCGAAAAATACTGGGTCGTAGGTTTCCGGCTACAACAGCAAAAATGTGGTCGACGACAGCTCACCATAATTGGCTTCAAAGGAGGATTTTGAAACCTATTACTATGATCAAACACATGATCATTTTAACTATGCACCAGATAGTATGATCAACTCAAAACATTGGGGCGGCGCCAATTCGAGATCACCAATCTTTGCATTTCTTGGGGCGGAACGTCCATTGACCGTGAGGTTCAGTCTATCAGGTCTTCCTCTTGAGAGTGTTCCTCGGTTCAAAGCTCTCTTTATTGTCATGGAGGTAACATTGCTTCTTGATTTTATATATATATATATATATATATATATATATATATATATGATCATGTGACCCACTGATATCTGAAATTATTTTTTAAGTATATTAAAACGATATGGTTTTAGTAAAAAAATGTAGTTTTGTTGTTAAAAATGTTGTTTTGTAATTAAAAATTGTTGTTTTGTAGTTAAAAAATGTAGTTTTGTTGTTAAAAAGTGTAGTTTTAGACTCCGATGTGACCGCTCTCCCACACTGAAACATTTTCCTGAATCCGGCCCTGAATCCAACACAAATCCAACACAGTTAATTGTCTTGAAACACATCCTGACCATACAAATATAGTCCACTAACTCACCTAAAAATCTATTTCTGGTTCCTTGCCCCCTTTCTATAAGTGGTTCCATTCGAAAGTGTAATTTTAGAATGGTTGTAAAACAAGTATGGCTTGATACTTCACAAGTAAGAGAGACTAATACATATAAGATGACGGGCCTCCTTTTTGTAAAATATACATTTCCTATATTTTATAGTTTACGCCTATTTTAAAATATTTGATTGTTATAAGAAGTATGAAATAATGATTATAACTCCGTAAACCTCTCTGTTTCTTTCTACAACATCGTTTCTATGGAGAATCGATCCCATTTAATTCATCGAGAGACGGCCATGAACAACGCTACCATTCGAGGCTCTTTTAACTCGCTCAAGCTCTAGCAGATTACGCAGAGTTATCAAGTATATGTGAAGGAAAAATATGGTTCTCCAGATTCTCCGATTATTGCATTTGGAGGTTCTTACGGAGGAAGTAAGAACGGCCGCAGATATAAATTATTCACCTATATATATAGGGGAAATGAGGAGAAGGACATAAATATTTCATCAATTGAGTAGAAGGGCGCTTTTTGAAACTTTTGCATAAAGGACAAAACTATTTATTCACTATCGAAATTCATTTGTGTTCAAATTCACTGCTTAAATTCATCATCGAAATTCATCATCGAAATTCACTAATTTTCAAAATTCATCGTTAAAATTCACTAATTTTCGTGATTCATCGTCGAAATTCACTATCGAAATTCACCGATTTCGGGATTCACCGAGGAGATTCACCGATTTTTCGGGATTCACAAAATTATGCAGTTGTCCTTCTCCTATAAAAAAATATGTAAATGTGTCATATTTTAAAATATTTTGATTGTGTCCTTATTCCTAATTTTCCAATATATATATATATATATATATATATATATATATATATATTTTTTTTTTTTTTTTTTTTTTTCTTCTCAAACGAAAGGAGGGAAACGGGGGAAGGGGGGATCGAACCCTGAACCTCTCACTTAGGCCAGGGTAAAACCCAGGTGGCTAACCACCTGGGATGAGCCTTATGCTCCACCTATATATAAATATGTACTTTTAATTCAATATGATGTTTTAGTGACATGACTATCCATCACAATCTATTTGTTTGTTTATTTATTAATTACTTTTTATGGATTATTGCAGTGCTGGCTACTTGGTTCAGGCTAAAATATCCACATATTATTTATGGAGCTGTAGCCTCATCGGCTCCCATTCATTATTTTGACAATATTACCCCTGATGACGGTTATTATTCAATAATATCCAATAACTTTAAGGTACAAACATGATATTTTAGTAGTATCCAATAACTTTAAGGTACAAACATAATATTATTATTATTTACAAGATTTATTTTCTATTTAATTAGTTAACTTATAATAAATTGTTTGGGTTTTGTTTTTACAGGAGACAAGTGAAAGTTGCTATAACACAATCAAAAACTCATGGTCAGAAATTGAAAAAATTGGTTCTCAAACAAATGGCCTCTCAATATTAGCACAGAGATTCAACACTTGCACGTATGTTATTAAACATTTTAAAAACGGCCGTATAAAATACTTTTATTTTCATGACATACGGTCAAAAAAAATTCCACGATCATCTTTCCTATTTCTCCTCATTTTCTTGTACTTTATTCTCACATCCCTAAAAATATTGAATCGTTTTGATACATGCGTTAATTTATAAAATATTTACAACATAATTTTATTGAAATAGAGACGTGCACCATACAATCATCATAAATCCTGGCATATATTCTTGTTTGTGCAAATTAGTTATAAGGCCGTCGTTAGAGAATTAATGATCATTTAGGACACTCCGAAATCTTATTTAGTTATAAGGACATTCTAATTTTAAGAAGGAAACTTATTTAGTTATAAGGACATTCTAATTTCAAGTGGATAAAGAAGAAAAAGGAAGGAAGGAAGGAAAGAAAAAAAAGAAGATGAAGTACTGTAGGAAAAAAAAAAAAAGCGGTGTGACATTGATGTTTTTATTTTTTATTTTTTATTTTAAGATGCAGTGACATTGATGTCTGAAGCAGTGACATTGATGACTTATGCAGTGACATTGATTTCTGAAGCAGTGACATTGATGACTTATGCAGTGACATTGATGTCCGATGCAGTGACATTGATGTCCGATGCAGTAACATTGATGAATGATGCAGAGACATTTAGCTAAACATTCAAGATCGTGTTAAAGAATTGAGGGATTCCACAATGAATCCAATTATCAGGAGGGCACAAACAACGTGTGAGTCATAGTGAAGAGTCTTTGTAGTTTCACCAAACTTGTACTTCTATCCATATTAAAAGCTCCACATTTGGAGAAATGCAAAACAAGAGCAGAGCTGACTGATGCAGTTGTTAGGCTTTATGCAGTGACATTGACGACTTATGCACTGACATTGACGACTTATGCACTGACATTGATGTCTGATGCAGGGACATTGACGACTTTTGCAGTGACATTAATGTCTGAAGCAGTGACATTGATGACTTATGCAGTGACATTGATGTCTAAAGCAGTGACATTGATGACTGTATTTACAATTAGATAACTGATGCAATGATATTGATGTCACCGCATATACAACTTGATACACACATTTGATAACTTTGTAAAGTAACTTTATTTCTTTGTTATCTTTAAATATTTGATTGATGTTGGTTTATTTGATTAGTGTTGATTTGTAAAATAACTGTATTTCTTTTGTTTTTTTGGTTTAAATGCATATTTTTACAACCAAATGTATGCATAAATTGTTACAATAACACGTCACTGCATAAATCGTTACAATAATACGTCAGTGCATAATTCGATACAATAAGACATCACTGCATAGATCGCTACAATAAGAAGTCATCGCGATAAATCGCTACAATGAGACGTCATTGCATAAATCGCTACAATGAGATGTCACCGATCAAGGTTGCCAATGGATCGCGCGGTCAATACATCATGGTAGCCAATGAATCGCGCGGTGAATGCATCGGGTGGTTAATGGATCCCGGTGGCCAAGGCATCCGGGTAGGTGGTCAATGCATGACGGTGATCAATACGTCACGTCGATTTATATGAAGAAAAAAACTGATTTTATGAAATTTATTCGGAAAATATCAAATTTGATTTTAGAATAAAGAAGATGAAAAAATATGAATTTTAGTGAAAAAATTATGATGATCCGAGTTTTAGATCAAAATATATGACATTTAGAATATGGTGAATTAAAAAAAAAAAAAAAAAAAAAAAACTGAGTGAACGTTGGGTTGAGTTTTTTTTTTTTTTCTTTTTCCCTTGCTTCTTTTTTTTCCTTCTTCCTCTTTATTCACTTGAAATTATAATGTCCTTATAACAAAAAAAAGATTTCGGAATGTCTTATTACCCCTAATAAGTTGAAAATCAATCCTTTTAAATAATTGTCTCTTTTTGTTTTTAGCAATGTTACTACTATAACGAATATCATAATGAGTAAATAAAACAAATTATCTCGAAGCATCGCTTGGCATAATTAGTGCCTCTTGGCTACATGCGTTAATATTTTTTTTTTTTTGGCGAGAAACGAAATTTACTCCGCCGTTGGCGAGAGTCGAACCCAGGACCACTTCTGGCCTGGGCCTGACTTCTCTCCCAACCAACTCGGCTAGGAAGGGCCCTGGCTACATGCGTTAATATATAAAATAATTACAACATAATTATATTGAAATTGGCGAGAAAATTTTGATAACTGCTTGACGGTTATTTTTATATTCGAATAACGAATATCATAATGAGTAAATAAAACAAATTATCTCAAAGCATCGCTTGGCATAATTAATGCCGCTTGGATATATTGATATACTTTGTTATGCCGACTTCCACAAGATATCCTTTAACTCTTTATTATACTTATTATGTCTGACATTTTGTTGTGACAATAATTTGACTTTTGTTTTATATTTCATTAACATTAGTTATAGGCATTATCATTCTACATGATCAATGGTGGGCTCAGGTGACCCCACTGAGATCCTAATTTTTTTTTAATATTAAAATGATATAGTTTTATTGTTAAAGAGTAGTGATATGGGCACAACCGTTGTGACACAACGAGTGCTACAACGTGTATCTACAACGTTGATTTCTAATGTAGACTCATTGATTATTATTATATCTATCATGATCACTGGTGTAGATGCCCACAACTCGTTTGTGTCTCTCTATCATTACTTGTTAAATCACTGCAAGAAAAACACTCATTTATGTTAGGGAGTTTGTGTAGACCAGAACAATGGTATCAAAACAATAAAAGAGATAGCTTGATATAAAACGCAGAGTCGAGTTAGAGGCTCTTTCCTGCGAAAATTATTCGTTCCCTTAGATTGCCTCCGGGAATTTATACGAATATAATCACGGGATAAAACTACGTCCATTTCGATCTTTGGCAATAAGATAGAAAGATAGCTACAAAAGTTTAGAAGTTTTGTGTGAAGAAATTTGAGGTCTCAAGAACAATCAAAGAAAACTGAAAATTCCCTTTTTGTGTTAAATTTTCTTCAAAAAACAACTAGGTTTTTTTATGTCCCAAGTGTTTATGTATTTATATACCAGTGTCATACTAAGATAACACACCATACACAACCATTCAGAGTTAGTTAAAGGTGTAAAACCCGAAAGGATACCAACCAAAACCGCCAAAACTGCTCAAAACTGAAAAACTCAGTTTCCATTCAGTAACCTGTCCGTACGGATGGTTCAATCTGTCCGTACGGATGGTTCAATCTATCCGTACGGATATATATCAGAATCCGGTCAGTTTCATTCAGCAACATATCCGCACGGATGGTTCAATCTATCCGTACGGATATGTACCAAAATCCGGTTTTTGGTTCAACACTTGATCTAACACTTCCGTAAGCTTGTAAATATCAATTATAAGCATGCACCCCGCATTTCCTAACTTAAATCGATTGTTTCAAGCTCACCAAACCTCAAACTAAATCCAATTACACTAAATCACATTGGTGATATAATCACCAACAATCCTCCCCCATTTAGTGTAACCCCTGATTTAGTTAAAACTTGTCAACACACAACAATTCATCTTTCAATGATAATGTCACGCAGATTGAATTACCATCTAGTATATTACACATTCCAAAATATTCGAGTATTGGGGTGTGACTAAGCATTGAACCCTTTTACACATTTGAATACTTCAAAGATAATACACAAATGAATCAAGAAACAACTTCTATAGCTTGCTTGACACCCTTCATCCAGGCCTTGTGTCCATATCAATTCATGAGCATGTAGAAAGTCAACCCTACCTTTCTTGAAGCGGCCAAACTTCATACTCATATAGGTGAGTCTTATTAATCGTGTACCTGCAACAACACTTTTTCATAAGACTTATTAAGATATATCATCAACCTCACATGCAGGTTAAGCACAAACCTTCGGGATAAAACATATGTGCCAAAACTAAGTCATTAGGCCTTCCACATTGAATTCAGCCCCTAATGTCATATTAAGGGGGAATTGGGTATCCTAATGCAAAGTTTCAATGGGTTGTAGACCCATCCCGACAACTGACTTGATGAACAAGTCCTTAGCCAATGCCTTGGTCAAATGATCAGCTAAATTCTTTTGAGATCTCACAAAAGCAACTGATATCACTCCGTGAGTGATCAACTCAGGAATCGAGCTATGTCTAACTCCAATATGTCGCGACTTTCCGTTGTACACTTGACTATAGCATTTAGCCAAGGTATTTTCACTATCACAATTGACAGAAATTGGTGATATCGGTTTTGGCCACAATGGAATCTCAGAATCGATGTTTAAGCCATTCCGCCTCTAAACCGGCGAAGCCAAGGCAATAAATTCCGATTCCATTGTTGAGTTTGCATTACATGTCTGCTTCTTTGAAGCCCATGAAACGGCACCACCTCCAAGTAGAAACACCCAACCACTCGTTGAAGAATGATTTTCATTCGATATCCAACTTGCATCCGAGTAGCCTTCAATGACCGAAGGACGTCCAACATAAGTTAAACCAAAGTTTTTGGTAAGCTTAAGATACCTTAACACACGTGTTACCGCATGCCAATGAACACTACTTGGATTACTAGAATATCTACTAAGTTTTCCAACCGCATATGCAATGTCCGGACGAGTGCTAGTCATTGCATACATTAAACATCCTATTACTCGAGCATATTCAAGTTGAGACTCCGGTTTACCCGTGTTCAACTCAAATTTCTCATGAGGATCCATGGGAGTTCTTGCCGAACAAATTTTCACAATTGAATTTCTTTAACATTTTCTCGATATAAAGGAGATTGTGTCAAAGTAATCCCTTTGTCATTCCTTATGATTTTTATTCCAAGGATAACATCCGCCTCCCCCATGTCTTTCATCGAAAAACTTGATGACAAAAAGAATTTACATTGGTCAACTTGATCTTGGTTTGTACCAAAGATCAGCATGTCATCAACATATAGGCAAATGATTACACCATTTCCGGTTTCATCAAATTTGCTATACAAACACTTGTCCATTTGGTTAATTTTAAAACCATTAGACAAAACAACTTCATCAAACTTATTATGCCATTGTTTGGGAGCTTGTTTCAACCCATACAATGATTTAACAAGCTTACATACTTTATGCTCATTTCCGGGTATCACAAAACCCTCCGGTTGTTTCATGTAAATTTCCTCATCTAAATCCCCATTCAAGAAGGATGTTTTAACATCCATTTGATGGATAACAAGATTGTTAATGGCTGCCAAGGCAATCAACAATCTAATAGTGGAGATTCTAGCAACCGGGGCATAAGTATCGAAATAATCAATGCCTTCTTTTTGTCTAAAGCCTTGTATCACTAGCCGGGCTTTATACCTTTCAACGGATCCATCAATTTTCATTTTCCTTTTAAAGATCCATTTGCAACCCAATGGTTTACAACCACGTGGAAGATCCGTTAATATCCACGTATCATTGCCTAAAATGGAATCCATCTCATTATTAATGGCTTCCTTCCAAAAGGCAATATCCCGAGACTCCATAGCCTCTTTATAAGTTCTAGGATCATCATCAATATGATAAAAATAAGCGTATTGAAATCCTATTTCATCTCTTGTACCTCCACCAAATAAGTTTGGAAATCGGGACCAAAAGATTTTCCTTTTCTTGCCCTTTTGCTTTTTCAAGCACTAAAGGCTCATCTTGTGATTCCACACCACCACAACTTTCATTCATTCCAATAGAACAACATTTCTAGGCCTTGATATAGAAGAAAACCGACTTTCATCAAAGAGAGCATCCCTTGATTCAATTATGGAATGAACCGCAAATCGAATCATTTGGTTCTATAACATAGAACCTATATGCCTTGGAATGCAATGCATATCCAATAAAAATGCAATCAATGCCTCTTTCCCTAAGGTTTTAATCTTGGGATTGGGTAGTCTTACGACTGCCTTACATCCCCAAACACGCAAATAATGCAAGTTTGGCTTCTTCTTATACCAAAGCTCATATGAGGTAATATGACTCTTTTTATTAGGAATCCTATTCAATAAATAACAAGTCATCAACATAGCTTCTCCCCAAAAACCTCACTCAATCCCGAGTAAGAAAGCATAGCATTCACCATCTCTTTTAGAGTTCGATTCTTTCTTTCAGCTATGCCATTTTGTTGTGGTGTATAAGGTGTAGTTCTTTCATGTATAATCCCACAAGATTCGAAAAATGGTGGATCAAAGTATTCTCCACCTTTATCCGTACGAAGTTTCTTTATTTTAGTTTCAAGTTGCAATTCCACTTAGTTTTTAAACACTCTAAACTTTTCTATTGCCTCGTCTTTTGTAAAAAGCAAGTACACATAACAAATACGAGTGCAATCGTCTATGAAAGTAACAACATACTTTTTGTTTCCAAAAGATGGAGTAGAACAAAATTCACACAAATCACTATGAATAAGTTTCAAAATTGTAGACGACCTTTCAACACCTTTAAAAGGTTGTCTTACAATTTTAGTTAAGTTACAAGTATCATACTTATTCATAGTTGTACAACAAATAGGAATTAAGTCATATTTAGACATTTGCAAAATTCTTCTAAAATGCACATGACCTAATCTCGCATGCCACAAGTATGAATCATCAACATTAACAGTCATAACATTTATAGCAAAGATTTTCATACAAACCATTACTAACGATATTAAGCATAAACATACCATTGTTAAGATAACCAAATCCTACAAATACACCATGTTTAGTCAATACATAACGAGAGGACTCATATACTTGTTTATAGCCCTCTTTACATAAAATACTACCGAAACCAAGTTCTTCCGTATCAAAGGTATGTGTAAAACATTGTTTAAGGTTATAAATTTCCCGAACTAAATTGCAAATTTACAATTCCTCTTCCAACAACAAAGGGCTTTAGACTCGCTTACCATATGCACAATGGATCCATCTTCAACTTTTTCATAATTTGAAAACCAAGATCTATCCTTGAATACATGCTTAGTTGCACCTGAGTCTATCCACCAACTAACATCATCATCCCGCAAAAAATGCTTGAAATCGGTGGTACATAATTCATATCCGAATTAACACCACAATTATAAACATTCGTATCTTTGATTTTTAGGTGGATCCGGGTCTTTAGCCCCATTCACCGGGCCTTTACCCTTACCATTGTTGTGCTTTCTAGAAAAACAATCCATACTCAAATGGCCTTCTTTACCGCAATGCCAACAAGTGCCTTTAGGCTTCTTGTTGAACTTTGCCTTGTTTTTTGTTGTTGGAAGAATCAAACTTTCTCTTGTTGTTATTCTTTTTAGAAGTTTCTCCAACTTCAACCATATTGATTGAAGTTGAACCATCTGCAACGTTCTTACCGCAACCTACAACATTCTTACCACTTTCTTGCAACCGTTAACTCTCCTCAATCCTTAGATGAGTTCCAAGTTCAATTAAAGAAAGTTCTTCCTTTTTATGTTTCAAAAGAATTTTTAAAATCCCTCCAAGAGGGGGACAACTTTTCAATAATGCTTGAAACACATATGAATTCATCCATAGCCATCTTATGCATAGAAAACTGACCAAACAAACGCAATAACTCATGATATTGATCCATAATAGGACGATTATCTACCATCACATACTTCATAAAGTTACCAACAAGAAACTTCTTACTAGACGCATCCTCAGTTACATATTTAGCCTCCAACGTATCCCACAACTCCTTAGACGTCTCAATTTCAAGGTAAGTATCAAAAAGACTATTAGACATACCGTTAAGGATGTGACCACGGCATATATAGTCGTCATTTTCCCACTTACTTTTCTTCCTTGACTCTTCCATGGTGCTGTTATCATCAATTTGAGGGCATGGCGTACTCAACACGTACACAACCTTCAATGCAGTCAAAAGGAAATGCATTTTCTTTTGCCACCTTCGGAAATCCTCACCATTGAATTGTTCCAACTTGCTGAAATTAGAAGTCATCTCCTTGATACTCGACATTGTTCAAACAACAATAATTTTCGCAGATTGTTAAGGAGTTTGTGTAGACCAGAACAATGGTATCAAAACAATAAAAGAGATAGCTTGATATAAAACGCAGAGTCGAGTTAGAGGCTCTTTCCTCGCGAAAATTATTCGTTCCTTTAGATTGCCTCCGGAATTTACACGAAATATAATCACGGGAAAAAACTACGCCCTTTCGATCTTTGGCAATAAGATAGAAAGATAGCTACAAAATTTTAGAAGTTTTGTGTGAAGAAATTTGAGGTCTCAAGAACAATCAAAGAAAACTGAAAATTCCCTTTTTGTGTTAAATTTTCTTCAAAAAACAACTAGTTTTTTTTTATGTCCCAAGTGTTTATGTATTTATATACCAGTGTTATACTAAGATAACACACAATACACAACCCTTCGTGAGTCGCTTAAAGGTGTAAAACCGAAAAGGATACCAACCAAAACCGCTTAAAATCGCTTCAAAATCGAAAAACTCGGTTTCCATTCAAGAACTTCGTCCGTCACGGATGGTTCACTCGTCCAGCACGGATGGTTCAATCTATCCGTATGGATGGTTCAATCTATCCGCACGGATATGTATCGAAATCCGTCGGTTTCATTCAAAGAACATATCCGCGCATCGGATGGTTCAATCTATCCGCACGGATATGTACCGTAATCCGGTTTTGGTTCAACACTTGATCTAACACTTCGTAAGCTTGTAAATATCAATTATAAGCATGCACCCCGCATTTCCTAACTTAAATCGATTGTTTCAAGCTCACCAAACCTCAAACTAAATCCAATTACACTAAATCACATTGGTGATATAATCACCAACAATTTACTACACTAGCTTTGTCACACACAAAACAAAGTGTTGTTATATACTTAATTTTAGCCACAGTAGCGTGACAAATGAGTCTAGCTGAGTATATGCTAGCCACACCATTTTTTTGTGACAAAAGCTAGTGTAGCAAAATAGTGAATTTCTTGTAGTGACAAATATCGTTTTATCGTTAAAAATATTGTTTGACCTTGATGGAAATTTTTTTAGATAAGAAATATAGTTTTAGACTCCGGTCATAAAACTGGAACAAATTTCTGGATCCATCCTGATAATATCTAACTAGAGAATTTAATTATTTTCAGACCTTTGAATGCCACTTTGGAGCTGGAGAACACATTAGGTTCTCTATATACTTTAGCATGTCAGTACAATAATCCATGGGATAGGCCTATCGCCGCCCTTTGTTCGGCCATTGACAATGCAACAAAAGAAGGAAACGTTACTCTAGATGGGATAATTGGTGGTGCACTATATATTGCAACCAGCGAGAACATGACATGTTTCAAAATTTATCACCATGATCCTAATGCTTCATTTCTTTATGGATGGAAATGGCAAGTAAGTAAATCTTGAATATTACACGTCATTATACTTTTTGGTATCAACCATTGTTCGAATTCTCACTCTCCAATAATAATATATTAAAAATCTCATTTTCGTTTTTCCTCCCACCTCCTCCGGCCCCTCCCCCCTCACACTAAAAAAGAACTTGTTACACAACAAAATCATATAATAAATATATACATTATATTTTTACATTATTGATCATTGAGGGTCCATTAATATCAATTATTTGTTCACACACCATAATAAAGAGTGTACGGGTGAGTTGTTTCACTTTATTTTGACAATTTGTTATAGAATCTTCACTACTATTCAATCATTACTTTGTTAGCATGTGATCATTATATATATAATACACGTGAAATTGGTGTTGTCTTGGAGAACTGTTGATTCTAGTTTTACAAAGTGTTTGTTCTCTTTTGTTGGAGTTGAAGTACTCCATGGAGTTTGTCGAGAAAAGTTATAGAACAACGGTGATTTATGGGTTGTATCAAGGCATATCAATGAATTCTTATTTCGTATGCATCATGTCACATACAATAGTGGTGTCTATGTGTGATGTGAATACATCATAACCTTCCACTTGACACAAGTCATGAATCGCCGTTGTACCATAACTTTTATCCCTTTGTTGAGTTAGACTCTTCGAATTGGCTTAGAAAAGCCATTGTGTTTCTTTTTGACTAAAATTCAAAATATATATCTTTGGGTAAAAATAGTTTGTTTTATATATCCCTATTTTTAATTCTTACAAGCATAATTAACCCAATCAAAATATTCGATAGGATGGGCAATTTGGCATTCAGGACGGGATATATTGTCATGAGGCCGGGTTATTTTTCATTGAGGCCGGACTAAAATAACACGTTCCGACCAACTTTTCTCACTCGGACGGGCAAAAATTTCCGGTTTTTTTGCAAGACCAACTTTATTTTGGATTTATTCTAGGGCCGTTCGTCTATTTTTTTTTTTCAAATCTGCCAAGGAAGAACATCTGTTACCTGCAGATTCGGTTCCGACATCGCCCAGCACTGCATTAGCACGAACAGGAGCAACTTTCTCGTGTCCTGAACTTGCAGCTGGAGATGACGCCGCCACCGGAGCTGAACCCTTAGATTTCCGATTCCGGTCTTCCCACCAGTCCGGATAGCCACGTAATTTGAAGCAGGTGCTCATGTCATGGCCAGCCTGCTTGCAATGGGTGCAAGAGAGCTTTGATTTGTCGATCATTTATATGAATCAAAAATTGGTGAAACTTTTCCTCTTCTCGATCGATTTCGAATTTCCCCACGAGATTGCAGGTACACAATCCGCAAGAGCAGTGGTGCAGCGATTTGAGACGATTGAGATCGTCATAAAGACCCATGAGTGTGTTGTAATACTCCTCCACAGTCATTGCAGAGGTCTGCTTGCAATCGATAAAAGTTGGCCACAATCATGAAGAAGATGAGGCCTGTTTGAGAGGAAAGTTGTTCAAACGTTGGCCACAAATATCACAACAAGAAAAAAATATGTGGAATTTTTAGCCCGTCCGAGTGAGAAAAGTTGGTCGGGACGTGTTATTTTAGTCCGGCCTCAATGAAAAATAACACGGCCTCATGACAATATATCCCGTTCTGAATGCCAAATTGCCCGTCTACCGAGTATTTTGATGCGGTATGCTTGTAAGAATTAAAAATAGGGATATATAAAACAAACTATTTTTACCGAAAGGTATATATTTTCAATTCCCTCTTTCTTTTTTTAGTTTACAAAAATAAAATTTTCTCCGTTCCGTAAATAAATAGATAATACCTGAAAAAACCTATCTAGAATAGAAAGAAACACACACACACATATATATATATATATATATATATATATATATATATAGATATATATATGTTTGAATATGTTTGAATTCAAAATTGAATTTGGTGTTTTTTTTTTTTTGAATTTGGTGTTATGTTTGAATTTGGTGTTATTGACCACCATAAAATTTCCCGTAATGTATGTATATGCTTACAAGATATTGTATTTGTAGACTTGCACCAAAATGGTGTTCCCATTAGGCATTGGCGAAGATACCATGTCCCCATACTCTTCTTTTAATATGACACAACATAACGATTACTGCAAGACCACATACGGTATCATACCTCGTTCTCATTGGGTTACAACCTACTATGGCGGCCATGTATTTATATCTGTATCTGTATCTGTATCTATATCTATATGTTTCTCTACATCCCAATTGATTCGTTTTCGATAAAACCTTTGCATAAGTTTCATACTCTCTGAACACAGCAAAAAACCGTTGAAATATTTTCTTTTCATTTTCAGATTTCGGTATTTTTTTTTTTTTTTTTTCAGGACATAAAACTGGTTCTTCAGAAGTTTGCAAGTAATATCATTTTTTCCAACGGTTTAAGTGATCCTTACAGTACTGGAGGGTACGTAATAACATGACTCATTATTACTATTGTAATTGACACTATTATTAATGAAATTTGTTCATTTAATTTAACTTTAAGTATTATTATTATGTATTGTTAAATAAATGTTTTCACTTTTCATTGTGTATAATACATTTTTTATTTTTATTATTGTTTTTCCATTGTTTTTGTGGCAATGAATGACAGGGTTCTGGAGGACTTATCAGACAGCTTGCTTGCTATCTACACAACCAATGGTCTTTTTCTAATCTCTTTGACACTATGAATTTTGATTAAACTGCCCAATCTTGTCATATATATATATATATATATATACATTGGCAGAGGCATGTATATCAGGGTGGGGTCATGTGACCTCACTGAGATACGGAAATTTTTTTTATTATCAAAACGATGTAGTTTTGGTGTTAAAAAGTGTCGTTTTGTTGGTAAAAATGTAGTTTTAGGCTCCAGTGACTCCATTGAAACAAATTTTTAGATATAAAATGTAGTTTTACCGTTCGGTGACTCCACTGAACAAATTCCTATATCCGCCATATATATATACTAGTATGAAACCCGTGCAATGCACGGAAGAACATAAAATCTGAAAATAAGTAAAGGCAAACCCATGCATAAAAATCATTAACATATCAAAATAAGTAAAAGTACGTAATTATTAAGGTACAAAAGCTCACACATTGAGAATTGCATTGTACAGTGGTTTAGATTATCAAATGTGTTTAGGTACAAAAGCTCACACAATGTGTTTAGTTGCTGATTGTTCGATGTCAATTATGGAGACTTTGATTACCATAACTTTGTTGACCGCCAAACAAGCAACCCGTTTTGGAGAATTCCTTTTTTTTGGTTTCATTTGGCGTTCTACATTCCTTATAGGTGTAATACATATATGTTTAAATTACATTCTTCCATCAAATATAGCTAAGCATTTTAATGGGTAAGATTCTAGGTAATGCATCAACATAAACCTGATCCTTCTACCATTCTGAATTTGCTTTATGTTAAATAATATGTGATCATTGTTTGGTTTTGAAATGATGCAGGAGTTATATGAATGGGATGAATTGATTGACAGAAAAGAAATCTTATGTCACGAAAAAAGTCGAGGAATAATAATAATTGAAAGTATCCAATTTACTACATATATATATATATATAAAGATATGACACCGCAGGTTCATGTTAAAACAATCTCTTATGAAACATAAGTAAGGTGCACGTCAGTTCTAAGTTACCGACCCTTTTCTCGGGTCTGCGTATGTGGCATACAGCTAAGTACCTAGCATATCTATCGATTTGGCAGCATGCCATGTAAGCTACCAATAATAGCATCAACGGCATGCACCGTAAGCGGAACATAATAGCATCAGCGGCATGGATCGTAAGATGCGAATAACAACATCATCGACACACAAATGTATGCTGCGAATTACCTTTCACTTTTAGCGGCTTTGAACTCTGTAGCATGTAATGCACGCTGCCAATAGCCATTTTGCATCCTGCCAAAAGCATTTTTTCTTGTAGTTCTTAAACATGTTCTCATATAGCTACATGATCACTTTTGAATCTGGTCTTACTCACCACAAATCTTTCTTCTAAAGTTTATGTTCTGTAGGTCTTGTTTGTAGCTTTTTGAAGGGCGGCTTGCTTCCACCATGGGCCCTTCATGTATGTGGAATTTGGAGAATGTCAACTTCTTCATCCTCAAATTTAGTTGCTCTGAATATGAATTCAAGAGCTAATAAGGTTCAAACAAATGTATTATTTATCCAATACAACTCACTATGTTCTATCCTTCAATAAAACTCAAGGTCTCGAGTCTCTCGACACAATAAGCATTATTAAAAATAAACACACAGGAAATCGAGTAGTTTTACTTGAGTGGTAAGTGACTTGGAAAACCAAGGGAAATAATCGGTTTGATTCTCCTTTGAGACCTCATCTTTAAAGAGCTATCAGATAACCGAATTTGTGATACATCACAAACTACAGAAGTGTTGTGATTGAGTAGGTCATATAAGATTATGTTTCCATTGGTTTCTTTGTAAATGAATTTATGCTTAGTCCAAAAAGACAACAGTAAATCAAAATGAGTTAGAGGTCCGATCGAATACATTTTTGTCCAGGTTGCTTCAGTACCGTGTTCATTCAGTATCCAAACATCCACCGAATCAGAGGATCGAGTGTAGAAGGATCGAGTGTAGGAAAGAAAAGCAAGGGACTCTTGGTTCAAAACAAAAAGATGAAAAGAATCCCTAGATTTATCCAAACCTTGAGGAAATTCCAATTGGTTAAACAAATTATTAGACATGTTGAAAGTGATGATTATTCTGTAGAAACACTAGTAAATGACACCATTGAAGAAGGTGCAAACATGCAACTGCAAAATTAAGCAACTCTGGAAAAGGAAATCCATTCAATTTTCTCCAAGAATTCGATCTTAAGCTGTATACTTCAACTCTTACTTCAAGAACAGATTCACCGTACCTCGTAGTACACCTCAATACTCTAACAACCTTAAAACCCATGCTCATATTATCGAATCCAAAACCAACTAATCTGCAAAACCAATACCCCTTGAGGATTCGGGCTGGGATTTGGGACCGTTTTCATCTCCTTCCAAGATGGATTAACCAACGTAATACTTTTGTAATTTGTCAAACACAGTATCCCATTGTAATCACATACAACATACCAATTGCGATCAACCTGTAAATATAAGTCGCAGGAAGGGGAGAGATCAACATTAAGACCTGGCAGTATATGCAGTTTAAAAAAATTGGCTCTTTTTTTCCGATCTCAATGTTAAAAAAATGTTGGGGAGAGAAAACAGAGATACACAGTGGCGGACCTACATACAGCCAAGGGGGGCAACTGCCCCCACCTTAATCCGGAAAAAACACACTAAAAGTTGTACGATACATATAGTTTGCCCCCCCTTAAATTTTTTATTTTCCTTCAAAAATTTTATTGCCCCCCCTTACCTGAGATCCTGCGTCCGCCCCTGGAGATACACATATGTCAATATTGCTCAGAAAAAAAACAGCAACATAGAAGACTGGTGATTTCACATCTATTAAACAATACGATATTAACGAAAATGAAAATTTAGATCGAATTTGCAGTTCTTAACCAAAACACCCTTGCTCCTTTCCCATACAAATCCTGCACGCGCAAAAAAAAAAAAAATAGCATTACAATTTTTTGGATTGGAGAAATTAAAAGGATATGTTCTTATAAAACAACTTACACGGATTTGTGAAGCAAATTGGTTGATGATTATAGGTA
This sequence comes from Gentiana macrophylla, assembly GCA_026214975.1. Taxonomy (NCBI): domain Eukaryota; kingdom Viridiplantae; phylum Streptophyta; class Magnoliopsida; order Gentianales; family Gentianaceae; genus Gentiana; species Gentiana macrophylla. Next base: position 16,317,637 of record CM047816.1, on the reverse strand, counting down.
TGGCTAACTTAAGTTCTGTCTTATTGCTCGTCTTACTGAAAGCCGCATCAAGATCATTCTGGCCAATATCAAACGTGTATAATGCCTTTGAGAGATCTTTAGGCCTTGGTAACCTTCTTTTATCACATGAATTCTTGGCTGAATAGATAAACAATACCATCAAGCATCAATTAAAAGAAATAAAGAAAGAAGAAACATGGGTTATTGAGGTTATGGAATGAACCTTGATTGTAGAAGTAGGCAGATCGGTCTTTAAATTGAGTAAACTGTTAAGCTCGAATGTCAAGAGGAAATGGGCTCATACCGGTGACGAACCATGATTCATGATTTACTTTGATGACCAGTGGACTAACATAATAGCATGTGTGTATATATTTATATATATTACAAAAAGATCACCACAAAATAAACATTCCCCTCATCTTAAAACTAAAAGGGCCGTAGCAGACTATATGCTTTTCCTCTTGAATTGATTACCCAAAAAGAACATTATAATTGTCGAAGATTCCTCAATACATATGCTATCTTTTCTGCTCAGCCAACAACTTTGCATCCAATTCTCGTCATGATCAGGGGCAACTGAAAGCACTGCAACAATTTTATATCAAAAACCATGTTAGATTGGATAGAATTAAAAGAGATATATACATTCCCTTTTGTATTTGTCTCTATGACGGGCCCTTTCTCGTCTCCTCCTCTCACCTTCTTCTCTACCTCTTTAAGCTTCTAGCATCACAGTAATTGAAAATAATTTACATGCCCTTACACTAAGTACCAAATTTAAAAATTTTAAAAAAAAAAAAAACAAAAATGTTTTCAGGTTTAACGTACGAACTTCTTTTTTTTTTTTTTTGTTTTTTAAGGGTAACATACGAACTTCTTCCTCCTTGGCTTTCCTAATTTTCTCTGCTTCTTCTGTTGCCTCTTTCTCAGCCTGAAATTGTCCAAAAATAAAAAACCAGTCTACCCATGTACAAAAAGAGGGAGAGGGGTGGGGTGGATTGATAATAATAGTTGACAAATTAATGTGGTCTGCAACCTTGATTGCTTGATAAATTTTTGAAAAATGAAACTGCTGCTTAATAGGTAGATGGATGGTTTGGCGAATTAAAACCGGTCCAGAAGTGGGAGAGAATGTGGGATAGTAGGAATAGGCATAGAAGAACGTGGGAATGGAACGACTGATTTTCTGAATTTTTGTTTTTGTTTTGGAAACCAGATACAGGTGATGGAGAACTGATGAAGAATTGAGGTAGAACCTGGGGTAATAGGAAAAGGCAGAGAAGACGTGGGGAATGGAACGACTACTTTTTATTTTTTATTTTTTGGAAACCAGATATTATATGGAACGGGACATGGAGCGGGTAATTAATGCTAAATGGTTCAATTGGCAGTTAATCGATTGAAAATGTAATATATGATATATATATATATGGAGTAATATACCAGTTCCAGTTGTTATTCATACTTTAAAAACAACTGTGTTTTGATTAGAGTAACTTAATTTGTTCCGATATATACAGGTTCCCATGTCTTGGACATGAGCCCATCCATAGTGGTTAAAAACTCAAAGGAAATTGAACTCAAAGGAATAGAAGGTTGGATTGGAAATTATTATATAGTGATCTTTATCTTTCAAAGGATAGGAAAATGGTATATCACAAAGACAACTGACTATTTTCCTTTTTTAAATATGAAAACTAAAGACAACTGCAGTTAATTAATGCTAAGATATTAGGGGTTGAATTTCATCATATTACTAAAAAGAAGACCACGAGTAAGAGACAGACTCTGCTTGCACGACCTGGACCGAATTCTGATTAGTCGAATCATCAGTTGATTTCGGATTTCGGGGTTTTTAGGAGAAAGAAAAAGTGTTATGGTGCTAATGTTCTTAATTATGAGATTTCTTCTTGTCATTTTAATCATCTGATTCAAACAAGGTGATTTTCCTTTTTTAATTATTGTTTCTTCATAAACAAAATTATAAATCTTGCATTATTTTATATATTTCATTTCTCTTTCATAATTGTTTGTATTTTGCATGGAAGACTTTGTTTAAACATAACTTGTATCAATGTCAGCAAAAATATTTATAAAGTTACCTAGGTCGTTATGAAATTCCATTCTACTCATTTCATCAATTTATCTGATATAGCTGTAAAAAAATAAATGTTATGAAAGTGGATTTTATGCATCAATTAAAGAATTTCGGCAACTACTTACATGCTTACATCGGATGAATCGGAACGGAGGGAGTCAACCGTACAAGACATCAACCAATTAAGACGTTACAAATGAGCCTCGTGCACCCATTACACGGAAAATGATACAATTGCTCGTGAATCCACCCAACACAATTTCACCACACATATTTCGTTTATAAAAAAAAAAATTACAACTCGAAAAATCTATTAACACAAAATGGTGTTGGGTGCAAGTGTTTTGTAAAACTTAGACTAAATTAATTATTTTTCAGTTTATACACTTATTATAATTTATAAATCAATGTTACTGTTTCGACAATTTGTCTAGCATGCGTGTGGTAAGATGGACACTACCAAATAAACAACACGGAACACATTGGTAGTAAGTAAAATTTTATGAGAAAATACATTTTTAAGTCGATGTAACACCCCTTATTTCATATCAGGTCGAGTCAGATCTGACATTTTTTTAAGTCATATGTTGAAAAATTCAATTTCGCCCGTTGAAAATTCCCCCAGCCCGTTGAAAATTTAACAGGCTGGGTAAAAATTCAACATGGCGAGGGTATTGGAGTTAACACATATGCTTTGTGCATTGAATCAGCCTAAAGTGTTCATTGAGGCAAACGATCGAACACTTCACCCAAGAAACGGTTACAAAGTAGTTGGAGCTGTTTTAGGCGGTTATATGGGTAGTTGTTGCTTAATATACTAGTATATATACTCTATCATAGAGCTGACACTGTATCAATGAAGAATAACTAACATTCATGAGATTCAGCTGTATTTTTCCTGTTTTCATACGCTTTCCATTAGTTTGAATACATGTTCTTCATCTTTAGAAGATGTTCTTCATCTTCCATATGTTTTCTTGATCATTTTCCACTAAATTCCACATGGTATCAAAGAAATTGCTTCATTATACTGCGTAATTCTCTGAGTTTTCAGCCGAATTCTTCTGTTATCTTTCTGTTCTAACTTTCTTCTTGAATTCTTGAGGGAACTTTCTGCTCATTTGCTTTGTTCCTGAGTTTTCTTGCATTTTTCTACGAAATATGGAAGGAGTAGCGCAGAATCAAGTGATCATTCTACCTGGAAATCAGCTTTACCTTCATCCCAATAAGAATCCAAGTATGGTGTTGGTTCAACCTTTGTTGACAAACAAGAATTACCATCCATAGAGTTATTCAATGAAGATGGCCATGATTACAAAGAACAAAATGGGGTTCATCAATGGATCTATCACCAAACCTCCTATGACTTCACCAGATTATCAGGTTTGAATCCAGTGTAACACCTTTGTGAAAACTTGGATTTTAAACTCTGTAATGCCTAATGTTGCACAGAGCGCTATATACAAAGAAACTGCAAGGGAAGTTTGGTTAGATTTGAAGTCTAGGTTCTCTAGATTGCATGTTTTTCGCTTGAGAGATATATTGGATCAAGTACATGCTCTTAAACAAGGAGATTCAATTACCACTTATTATACAAAGTTGAAAACTCTATGGGATGAAATAACTATAATGAAACCTGATCCCACTTGTTCTTGCAGCCTTAGATGTCATTGTGATGTTATTCCTACTTTTACTGGTTATGCTAAGACAGAACGAGTGGTTAAGTTCTTGAGGGGTTTGAATATTCAATTTTCCCATGTTTTGACACAAGCACACTTGATGGTGCCTATGCCAAATTTACAGTCTATTTTTGCCATGGCTTTGAAATTAGAGGATCAAAAAGAACCTGAAAATAGATTTCCAGCGGCCACAGTTTTGTATAACAGGGCTTACAATAGTAATTCTAATAGCAATTCACAGAATCTGGGACAACAACAACAGCTTAACAGATCTACACCTAGTAATACCAATAATTTCAAAAGGAATGCTGGGAATACTGGAGCCAATCAGACTGGAAAGGAAGTCCAATGTTTTTTCTGTGGTTATATAGGACATACCATAGACAGATGCTACAAAAAACATGGTTTTCCACCTGTTTGGAAGCCAAGAATAGGGTTAATATGGTAGAAGATTTAGACACAGTTTGTACACAAGGAATTGTTGTTGATGCATCAGATTCTGAGAGTTTTACACTGAATAAGGCTCAATATCAACAGTTGCTTAGGCTTTTGTATGTTCAGAAATCAGAACCTACTGATCACCTGGCCAATCAAGCAACATTAAACTCAACTAACTTTATTCCTAGTGCTGATGTATCATGTTTGGTTAATTCTGTCCATTCTTCTTCTTGGATTGTAGATTCAGGTGCTACAGATCACATAGTAAGTAGTGTTTCTTATTTACAATCTGCTAAACCTGTTTCCAACATGTTAGTTGTTTTACCTAATGGTACTAATGTCAAAGTAACACATATAGGAACAGTCTGTCTAAATGACAGTTTGATCTTGACAAATGTGTTATGTATACCTTATATTACCTTTAATCTTATTTCTATGGCTATTGTATTTGATCTTGATTCTTGTTTGATATAGGACAAGAAAGTTGGGATACTGATTGGATCAGCTAAGAAGTTTAGAGGCCTATATGTGTTACATACTAGTCAACAGAGTTCACTCAAGTCAAATAGTGCTAATAACGAGTCTTTGATGCCCAATCAGTCTAGAATTACATATGCACAATCAAGGCACTTCAGACTTGGACATCTGTCAAACAACAGACTGTCAGATTTGAAATTCATAGAGTCATCCTCTTTGCATGATACTGATCCTTGTAATGTTTGTCAGCTAGCTAAACAGAAAAGAAACTCATTTCCTTTGAGTCAGACTTAAGTACTAAGTATTTTTGATCTTGTTCACTTTGATATTTGGGGACCGTACAAACATTCAACACTGTACATGGTCATTCTTATTTCTTAAGAGTGGTAGATGATTTTTTTAAATATACTTGGATATATTTGTTGAAACACAAGTCTGAAGTTAGACAACTTGTTCAATCTTTTGTTCAATATACTTTTGTCCAGTTTGACAGACATGTAAAGATTATTAGGTCAGACAATGGAGCAGAATTTGATATGCCTGATTTCTATGCACAAAAGGGCATCATTCATCAAACCTCATGTGTGGATACACCACAACAAAATGGTTTGGTTGAAAGGAAACATCAACATATCCTAAATGTAGCTAGGGCTTTAAAATTTCAATCTAACTTACCTATATCTTATTGGGGTTACTGTGTGCTACATGCTGCCTTCTTGATTAATCTTACCTCTTCTCCTGTTATAAGTCACAAAACACCTTACTTTATGCTTTATGGCAAGCAGTTTGATTACACTGAATTAAAAGTTTTTGGATCCCTGGTTTATGCAAGCACTCCTGCTCACAACAGAGTACTTAATCTAAAGAAAATGTCTAAACATGCGAACATTACAACACCTTTTGCATGTACAATGGATTTCCCCTTCCGAATCGGCAAAACTGCTTTGTGTAGTCAATGAAAGCTTCTAATCCAGCTTGAAGTTCTTGTGTGACTCCGTTTGCATTCATCCAACTTTTGTCCGTTCCCACTTTTTTGGGACGTGCACCGCCTTTACTATTCAATCTACCGATGGATTCCAATTACCTAACAAGGAATCCAACAAAGATCAACACTACATGTGAATCTAACATATCATGTGCCAACAACAATTTCTGAAACCTAAAATTTACAGAATGTGCGATATAATTTAATGGACAGAATTACTTCTTGGAATAACTTGAATGACTGAAACATTGGACGTGTGCTTATAAGTCTGAAGCAATGACCACTTACTAATTGCTTTCAATATTTGACCAACCTAAACAGAGATCTAAAAATGTAATATAAGAAAAATATAATAAAATCATTGATTTTTATAGAGATGAGTAACACTTCAACAACCTCAGTATTGTACTTCATTAAAGATTAGATACGCAACTTAGAACATGTATTTATTCATTTTGGCTAAACTATCAAGTTTACTAATGCAACTCGGAACATAAATAGCATGTATATAACATTTCATGCAGCACTTCTGCATTCTTCATGCATTTTCATAGAATGCAGTTTAACATATTTCAAAGGCATTTCACAGATTATCATAACACAGATAATGGCAACTTGGAAAGAAATGACAAGACAACTAAGATGACATTCGATCTCATGTTATGAATGAAAAAGAATTGCCGATATTTTTACTTTAAGAAGAAAGATTAAAACCTGTGTGATCTTAGGAAGATTGGAAACTTGCAATCTTTCGGTATTGCTTGGATGAGCTCTTTCTTTTCTTTTCTTTCACGTGATATGTGCACATGACCTGCCAAAAGGCACACATAGTATCAGATGATGAGCTTTCAAAAACTCAAAATGCTCCTTACAAATAACGGCCATGATTGAGGCATTCTATTTTGATAATGTTGCAGGATTACATATATGATACTTATATCTAGAAAAAGTGCACAATAATTATTCTCGTATGCTACGAATGAGCAACGACTTGCAAAGAGAGTAATGGATAGTAAGCTTCGAAATCTAGTTTTAATTTACGCTTATTTCAAGAATGAAAGAACATTGATTTGATAATGAATAATAATGTTAACTAAGGTTTTGATGTCGTAACAGGGGAGGACACAAATTTCTTACCTTGGAGCTGAGTAGTGCTAGGGAATTAATGCGGAAAATTATTGATGTGAAGACGGGTTCAAACAGATTTAAAACGTGTTCCTATTACTGCTATCTTCATTCAAGCTATGTCAAGATGGGTTTAAGCAGATTTAAAGTGCTGCATTTTTATTTGAAGTCATCGATAGTTATTCATTCGTATTGTGTGTTGTTTATAAATACAAAATCCCAATGCATACCTTAGGAAAACATTCATAACCACCACCTGTTACATTTAGCAAAGCCAATGACGATACTCTGTCCACACCATTGCTGCCAGTTTGCAAGCAATCATTCCACCTACAATATCAACAGAGCATTTTCACTTGGAAAAATTGCACACAAAGAAATAGGTGTTGCTGCTATATTAACCATTAAATGAGTCCATTCTATATAAAACAAAAGCGTATGGCCATTCATTCTATACAATGATGATTTAGTGACGATAATGAGAAAGAAGAGAAATGAGGACGATGTGGCATTGTAGATGTAGTGACATCATAGATGCAGTAAGAAATGATTTGGTATTCATAAAACACCGATTAAGATGCATTGACAATTGATTTGGTCTTCATAAAATATAACTGAAGATACAATGACACCTAATATGGTCTTTATAAACTGTAAATGAACATGTTGTAACACCTATTTTTGTCACTGCATCAAATGCTCGAATATTCAGCACTTCAAAATACATTTTCATATGTTACTTCATCTTCAACTTCAATGTTACGACAATCGAAGTTCTACTCAAAAGATATAGTTGTTTAAAATATTGATTATGAGAGATATAATAATATACGTTGTTTAATTTCGGCTGAAGAAAGTATTGTGTTTGTTTTCATTGAAATTTTTTTTGTATCACTTCATCAATCATTTATTACAATTCTATCACCAATCTGTTTTTCAACTAAAATAAAAAACATTAAATTATATCTCACCATTTCACTTTATTACTTTTTTTTACCATTATTTTATTCATTATACTATTTTATTTCAATTTTCTCACCAATCATTTCTTTATCTACACAAATTTCAAAAAAAACATTTTAACTTTCTAATTATTACTTCAATCATTTTTATTATATTTTATTATCCACTAGTATATAAAACAACCCAAAAAAAATTCCAACACAAAACAAACGGAGCCTTAAGTTTGAAACAGACCTCATTGCTTATTTTTTTGACTTCTCATGTCTTTTTGGATAACGGTCGCGTTAATCTATGACTCGAAAACTTAGGACCTGTTTGGATTCAAAAATCTGAAGGGAATTAAGAAAAATATGTTTGGGAAGGATTGAGATTTTAGTGTTTTGATTTAGTTTGAAAGAAAAAAAATGAGAGCACGGAAGAATGATTGATGAGGTTCTTTACAAATTGGATGATCTCGTTTCTTTCTAAAAATGTGAGAAACAGAATTTGGCAATTATTTTTTAATAAAATTGAATTGATAATTTCTATCTATTTTCAGTGATTTTATGATGGTCCAGGACCACCATATCATCACATCGTCCACCAATCACTTATTTTAGAATTTGTTGCTTTTTTCTAAACATGTGGGATCCACACAAGATTTGGTGGTTTTTTTTTCTAAACTTGTGGGATCCACACAAAATAAGCAAATCTGATTCGTTCAGGATAATCAAGTCATACTTGTGGCCGGGCCATCATAAAATATACCATCTATTTTCCTTTCCGTCTAGTTCTATCTGAACTTTCAAAATAATTTTCACAATTCCTCTGGTTTTATCTGAACATTTAAAATAAATTTCACAATTCCTCGTTCCCCTTTCCTATATTTTCTGTCAATATCTTTTATTTTTTCTTTCAATCTAATTCTTCGATCCGAACGCGGTCTTAGTGAAGAAATCATTGGCAAATTTCGTTGGATTGAATGAACGTTAATAGTAATGATACGAGCACAACAGTTGTGGTACAATGAATGACACAACGGTAATCTGCATCGTTGATAATAATGTGCCTAATTTGATCAGATGTAAATCTAATATAATCAACGGTGCAAATCGTCATTATGGCAGAACCGTTATACTCGTATCATTACTGGAATGTAAATCACTATAGGAAATAAAATACACCATTCCCTCAAGTCAATAATAATAGTGAAAAATCCAATGTGATGTAAATAAAAAATACTTCCTACGTTTCCATTTTATTAGTAATGTTTGATTTTTCACACCAACAAAAAAAATCGAACAAGGCTAATAAAATAGAAGTAACTAATAAATGAATAAATCTCTATCAATTCAAATAGATATAGGAAAAATATCTAAATCAACAAAGCTGCGGCAAAGATTGCAACACCGATAGATCCAGAAACGCCGAATTGATACATCACAGACACATTGCAAAGATTGAACAGATAAATCAACAAAGTTGTTCCTCTCACTCTGTTAATTTACAACAGTTTGCAAAGATTGAACAGATACATCACAGACATGCAACTCAGATGTACTAAAAATCAGATATACGATTGAAAAGAAAATAGAATCGAAAACTTAGACCGAGGCGAGCGCAGCGCTCTATCCTTAAGACGATATTGCGCCGCTACGGTGCTTACAGTACCCGCAATCGTCTCCCAAGATACAACGGTCGTACTTTCGCTCAAAGCAAAGACTACAATTGATAATGGCGTGAACTTTCTTGTGTCCCGAATTCTCCTTCTACTGATATGTGAAATGAATGCAATATTTTCTGAAAACTTTTTTTTTTTTTTTTTTTTTTTTTTTTGTGTATATGAGCCTCCATACTGTGGGTATTTATAGCAAAGTAGGAAAGTAACTACTATTCCACTATGCAGCCATTTTGCATGGTTTTTTCCCACGATTGTTGCCGTTTCCGTCATTCCATGTAAGGTAGTGGCGGTTCCAGAGGTGATGGCCATGGATACACGTTCAGTGAACTACTTTGAGTGGGCAATTGGACTTGGTCTATAGATAATTCAATCTTATCCTTTTGTACGTCAAAATATTTGTTGGATTTAATTTACAAAGTAAATCTTTATCCAAAGGATGTATTTGGTCCAACCCAAGTCCAAGTCCATTACATTTTTATTTTGAGCATTAATTCTCCATTCACTCAATTATTTTAATCGAGTAATTCAACAATCTATTAAATTCTATGTGTCACGTTGACGACATCATAGTACAGTCCAATTAAATTAATGCTCAAAATTAAACCGCTCACCCATAGGTTCCAACAATCCCCCACATGAATGGAAATTAATGCAGATGCAAATGCAGACTCTGAGGAGAATACAGACGGAAAAATATCGCATCAGGAGAGGTAGCTTCTGGCTTTGAACCTGCCTTAGTGAAGCACTATCAGATTTACTCGGCTAATCAGTGAACTGTGTCTTGAACTGTTCAGCCTTTGGTGTAAACCTAGACAATAGCACTCACACAATATTTTCCCTAACACCTTCCGGTTCTCATGGTTGTGTCCATTTTGGCCTTGGACAACTCTTGGTTTCAGAAAGTGCTTTAGAGATTTCAAGCCTTAAATTCTCATAGAAGCGGCCCCACTTCGCACTTACATAGGTGATCTTCTATGAAGAGTACTCTGCTATACCCCACTTGGATCATCCAAGATATATAAATCATTAAAAGCTTTCGCTTAACCTCATACCTTCAACAGATAGCACTTTTGCTCTACAGAATAGGTAAGTGCAAAACTGAACCTTCATAACTTCGTTGTCCCTTTTGAACCATGATCTTGGGATCTCCAGTCAACATGGTTGGGTTACCATTACAAAGTTTCATGCATAATAGGCTTTAGTCCCATTCCGTTTGTCAATTTTGACATCTGATCTCTAGCTAAGCCTTTTGTAAGCGGATCCGCAAGATTTTCCTTCGATTTTATGTAATCGATGGAAATCACACCATTAGAGATCAATTGCTTAATGGTATTGTGTCTACGGCATATATGTCGAGACTTACCATTATACATGCTATTTTGTGCCCTTCCTATTGCCGACTGACTATCGCAGTGTATGCCGATGGCAGCAACTGGCTTAGGCCAACATGGAATATCCTCTAGAAAGTTTCGAAGCCATTCAGCTTCTTCTCCGGCTTTATCAAGTGCTATGAACACAAATTCCATTATGGACCGAGCTATGCACGTTTGTTTCGTGGACTTCCAGGACACAGCCGCACCACCAATAGTGAATAGATATCCACTGGTGGACTTTGACTCTTTTGTATCAGATATCCAGTTTGCATCACAATATCCTTCCAAAACCGCTGGATATCTTGTATAATGCAATCCTAGATTCATTGTGTATTTCATGTATCTCAATAATATATTTAGAGCTTTCCAGTGATCATGACTAGGATTACTCGTGAACCTACTCAATTTATTCACTGCACATGCTAAGTTTGGATGAGTACAATTTGTTATGTACATCAGACTGCTAATGACTTGTGAATATTTCAGTTGTGACACCGGTTCACCTTTGTTCTTGACCAAGTGTTGACTTAAGTCAATAGGAGTTTTTAGAGGACTCTCATCAAATACGTTGAATCTCTTCAACACAGACTCAATGTAATGGGATTGTGATAAGACAAGCCCATCAGATGATTTAGAGATTTTAATCCCTAAGATAACATCTGCAACTCCCATATCTTTCATATCAAAGTTTCGTGTCAACAATCTCTTCGTACTCATGATTATATCATGATTGCTTCCCATTATTAGCATGTCATCAACATATAGACATACTATCACATAAGCTTCAGGTGTGTTCTTAATGTAGACACACTTATCGCACTCGTTAATCTTAAATCCGTTTGACATCATAGTTTTGTCAAACTTCAAGTGCCACTGCTTTGGTGCTTGTTTTAGCCCATATAGAGATTTAACGAGCCTACACACCTTAGTTTCTTGTCCAGGAACGACAAACCCCTCAGGTTGTTCCATATATATTTCTTCTTCTTACTCACCGTTCAAGAAAGCAGTCTTCACATCCATTTGATGGATTTCCAGATTGTACACTGCAGCGATTGCAATGAGAATTCTTATAGAAGTAATTCTTGTCACCGGTGAGTAAGTATCGAAAAAGTCAATGCCTTCCTTCTGGAGGTAACCCTTGGCTACTAGCCTGGCCTTATATTTGTCAATAGATCCATCTGGCTTAAGTTTCTTCTTAAAAATCCACTTGCATCCGAGAGGTTTATTTCCAGGTGAAAGATCAACCAACTCCCAAGTGTGATTTTGCATGATGGATTCTATTTCACTGTTTATTGCTTCTTTCCAGAATGGTGCTTCTGGAGTCGACATTGCCTCAGCAAATGTCCTTGGCTCATTTTCTACCATATAGGTTAGAAAATCTGGACCGAATGATGTCGAAGTCTTAGCCCTCTTGCTGCGACGTGGCTCCTCAATTTCTTGAATATCATCTTCTGCAGACTCACAAGTCCGCTTACTTGAACTTGCTTCTTCATTATCTTTTCCCTTACATGGAAATATCTCTTCAAAAAACACAGCATTTCTAGACTCGATGATGACATTCTCATGTACATCAGGGATGTCTGATTTGTGCACTAGAAACCGATAGGCACTACTGTTATGTGCATATCCGATGAATATGCCGTCAAACGTTTTAGGCCCTATTTTTACTTGTTTTGGCTTAGGTACTTCAACCTTTGCCAAGCACCCCCACACTTTCATGAATTTGTAGCTAGGCTTGTGACCTTTCCACAATTCATATGGGGTTTCATCCCTTTTCTTCAATGGGATTCGATTAAGAATGAAATTAGTTGAGAGGATAGCTTCCCCACAAGTTCTCGGTAAACTGAGCTTATCAACATGGCATTCATCATCTCTTTTAGAGTCCGGTTTTGTGTTCAAAGAATACCGCTTTGATTGAGGGCATATGGTGTTGCTCGCTTGATGAATGATGCCGATCCTGAGCAAAATTCATCAAACGGTGCATCATACTCTCCACCTCGATCACTACGAACACTTTTAATTCGTTTTCCAAGTTGATTTTCAACTTCATTCTTGTAGTTTTTAAAAGCCTCAAGAGCCTCGTCTTTACTTCTTAGTAAATATACATAACAGTATATAGTGTTGTCATCAATAAAAGTAATAAATTACTTTTTGCCACCTCTGGTTTGCACAAACTTTAAATCACATATGTCTGTGTGAATTAAGTCCAAAGGTTCTGTGCTTCTTTCTACCGTTGGGAACGGTGCTTTAGCCAATTTGGCTTCAACACATATTTGACATTTGTGATTAGGATCAAATTTCAAATTTGGTAGTAAATCTAAGTTCATCATTTTTCGTACTGATTTGAAATTTGCATGTCCTAGTCTACAATGCCATAAACATGAAGACTCAAGCAAGTAAACGGAAGTAGTAGCATTTTCATTAGCAACATTGGTTACAACACGCTTAGGTACAATAGTAAGGACATTCATCTTGAACATCCCATCCAGAATGTAACCCTTCCCAACATACATCTCATTCTTTGACAGAATAAACTTGTTATCTACAAACACAAGCTTAAAACCATTTTTCACAAGAAGTGAACCAGAAACAAGGTTTTTCCGGATCTCCGGAACATGCAGGACATTGTTCAAGGTAAGCTCTTTTCCTGATGTCATCTTCCGAATCACCTTTCTCTGTCCTTCAACCTTTGAGCTAGCAGAATTCCCCATAAATAGTTGTTCCCCATCAACAGACTTATACTCAGAGAACTTTGCATTTGAAGCGCATACATGGCGAGTAGCCCCAGTGTCTACCCACCATTCTCGGGGATTTCCAACAGTGTTGCATTCTGACACCACAGCTGACAAGTTCATTTCTTGCATTCCATCAGTCACAATCTCAGCCACATTTGCTTGATCACGTGGTTTCTTTGGCTTTCGACATTCGCTGCTTCGATGCCCAAGTTTGCCGCAGTTGTAACAGTTTCCATTAAACCGTTTGGGACCCTTCTTGTCCTTTGAGGCATCACTTTTAAATTTTCTTTTCTTTCCTTTGTTACTGGATTCAACAACATTTGCTTTGGACTGCCCGATCTGTGTGCCATTTTCAGATTTTTTGTTATCTTCCTCAATTCTAAGGCGCACCACAAGATCTTCCATATTCATTTCCTTTCTTTTGTGCTTCAAATAACTTTTGAATTCCTCCAGGGAAGGTGGAAGCTTTTCAATCACAAAGCAGCTACTTGAAAAGATTCACTCAAAAACATGTCTTCCTCAAGAATCTCGGAAATGATAATTTGCAATTCCTCAACTTGACTGACAACAGTCTTTGTATCAACCATCTTGAAGTCCAGAAATTTGCCAACAATAAATTTCTTGGCTCCAGCATCTTCAGTCTTATACTTTTTCTCCAACGCCTGCCATAAAGATTGCGCAGTCTTATACACAGAATAAACACCATAAATAGTGTTCTCCAGGCTGTTGAGAATATAGTTCTTTCATAAGAAGTCTGAGTGCTTCCATGCATCCAATGCTCGAATAGAGTCATGATTGTTATCTCCCTCTTGCATAACAGGGGGATCTTCAGTCAACAACCGAGCCAACCCAAGAGTGGTCAAGTAAAATAGCATTTTCTGATGCCACCTCTTGAAATTCATACCTCCGAATTTCTCCGGTCTCTCAGCATGGATAGGATGAGCCGGAGTAGGCAACGGTGCAACAACATGCACAGTAGTAGGGGCAGCATGTGTCACAGCAGTAGGCGCCATACCCGACACAACAGCAGTATCCTTCGACATTCCAGGTGTCACCTCCATTTCCTTCGTTCAAAGGAAGATTAACAAATTAGTATACCAATAGATAATTAGTTCGTGCAAGACGAACTTCAACAAGAGTGTAAGCAGATAGTTATTGAACAAATAAATAAGCTCCTGTCTAAACCAGTATTCCAGAACGTGAGCAATTAATTGGCTTTATATCACTACGATTCCGAAAGCATCAGCCACTATGGGAGTGGTCCCAAAATAATACTTTATTTACTTTCGGCAGGCTGTTTACCTTATTCAATTACAAAAAAAAAAAATTTGTAATTCATAGCTTTGAACGAACACTGAAATAGAGGAGCAGAGAACTATATAAACAGAGACTACTGTGTTGAAACAAAATTCAGGAAACAAAATTCAGGAAACAAGCCAAAGTCATTTTACGATGCTTATCTGCTTAAATTCTCAGAGGGATTATTAAAATATATATGCTTGAAACAAATATAATATATTATAAAAGTCACATGTTCTGTTGGGTTCTGAAGTAAAAGGTCAAAACAAGTTACTTCGTTCAACAGGTAGATTTAGTATATATATATATATATTATACTCCAACAATGCAAATTACTAAAGGACAAAAGTAAATCAATATGTATGCACAGAAGGAAATTTGCGCAGCACGAAGTAATCCAAGCAGAGTTATCATGCGAATAAAATTTTCAGTGATTAAAATTTTATGTCTGAAACAGAGGCCGAAGAACATAAAAGGAATATCGTCTTAAGTTGTTGTTCCTCTCACTCTGTTAATTTACAACAGTTTGCAAAGATTGAACAGATACATCACAGACATGCAACTCAGATGTACTAAAAATCAAATATACGATTGAAAAGAAAATAGAATCGAAAACTTAGACCGAGGCGAGCGCAGCGCTCTATCCTTAAGACGATATTGCGCCGCTACGGTGCTTACAGTACCCGCAATCGTCTCCCAAGATACAACGGTCGTACCTTCGTTCAAAGCACTACAATTGATACGAAGCAGCGAACTTTCTTGTGTCCCGAATTCTCCTTCTACTGATATGTGAAATGAATGCAATATTTTCTGAAAAACTTTTTTTTTTTTTTTTTTTTTTTTTTTTTTTATATGAGCCTCCATATCATGTGGGTATTTATAAAGAAAGAGGAAAGTAACTACTATTCCACTATGCAGCCATTTTGCATGGTTTTTTCCCACGATTGTTGCCGTTTCCGTCATTCCATGTAAGGTAGTGGCGGTTCTAGAGGTGATGGCCATGGATACACGTTCAGTGAACTACTTTGAGTGGGCAATTGGACTTGGTCTATAGATAATTCAATCTTATCCTTTTCTACGTCAAAATATTTGTTGGATTTAATCTTATCCATTACATTTTTATTTTGAGCATTAATTCTCCATTCACTCAATTATTTTAATCGAGTGATTCAACAATCTATTAAATTCTATATGTCACGTTGACGACATCATAATACAGTCCAATTAAATTAATACTCAAAATTTTACCGCTCACCTATAGGTTCCAACAAAAATATCTAAATCAACAAAGCTGCGGCAAAGATTGCAACACCGATACATCCAGAAACGCCGACTCTGTTCCATGCTGCACCGTTACTATCGGGGGCGGTGGCCGGACCGGCACCTCTAGGAGCGGCTGATACGGAAGGAGAAATACCAGTTGGGACAGCAGAAGGAGCCGAAGCCGGAGTAGTAGCTGTAGGAGGAGGAGCCAGAGGGGATGATTTAGGTGAAGCGACCGGAGTAGAAGCAGGTGATTCGGTCGGCGATGCTGCCGGAACAGAAACTGCCGCAGGAGGCGTCGCGACCGGTGCTGCTGGAGGCGATGACTTTGGAGTCGCCGCCGGTGCTTGTCCTAACGCCGATCCGATAACCAAAATAAGCATCATTGCATACAATACTGTCGTGTAAGCCATTATAATCTTTTATTAAGAGATTAAGGAGGCAGAAGTATATATTTTTTGCTGTTTGTATAATTTCTACAGAAAAAGAAAAGCTTAAGAATGGGTTGAATTAGCTGTGAAGAGTTTGTGAGATAGGGAAGGATCTATACTATATATATACAGAGGAAGGGTTTTAACCCAATTACCCGTTAATCGAATCTTAAAATACACTCGCAAAACTGCTTTTCAATATCCGATAACCCGCTAAAAATAAAAGATAAATCTTATTAGAAAACGGATCATGGAATAGTGGGGAGTTAGAATGGAAGTTGTGGTAATAGTGGGTTGGTTAATTTCTTTTTATTAGTGGTGATAGCTTAAAATTTCTTTTTTAATTTCTTACACTCTTATCTCTTTTACTACTTTGGTATTTGAATTTTGTTTTCAGGCAAACGTGGGACGTGGGAACATGGGAAATGAATTTGCAGCTTAGGTATATTGCAGTTTACGGGTGTGTGGAGGGGGCGGGTATATTGCAGACAAAACTAACTCATTTAACATTTATAACCAATGAAAAAGCATCAAACTAAAAATAAAATAAAAAATTAAATATCCCGGACAATTTCTCATTTACGTACGTGATTGGCGCTTGATACATGAACCACCATCTCCACGCCCCCGTTAAACTTCCGGAAAATCTTATCTTATTAATTAAATCCACCGCCAAACGCCGCCCCTTACCTTTGTGCCCCACGATCTGCTTTTCACGTAAAACATTCCCACTCCCATGGTTTAACTTCCCACGTTGTTGCCGATTAACCTCCCGCCCCATTTCCATTCCCCGCAATTCACAGATGATAAGCAAGAAAGCCAAGGTAATATTTCCATTTCCTTTCTTTTCTTCTTCTTTTTCAATTTATTTACTGCAAGGTTATTAATGTGAAGAGAGTTTGAGTATTGATATTGATTTGGGGAGGTTTTTGTGTATGAAAGTCCAATTCTTCACCTTTTCGAATCGATTACAATCTTCCTCAACTTTCTAACCCCAAATAACCTCCACATTTGAGTCCTCCTCAAATTTGCAATCGACTCACACCGATCGCAAGATGAGTTTCTCTTGGTGCAAATTTCAGGAAAATAGTCGAAGAAGCATTTTGTTGATGATTAGCCGCACATTTGGTTCCTTTCGCTTTTGGGCGCTTGGACTCTGTTTTACGCCATTATCGGTGTTGATTGGAGGAAAATATACAAAGTGTGGGCCTTTGTAATCATTAAATTTTGTAGTTAATTCTGTGAAATTTAAGGAAATATGCAAACATTGGGGCTTCATTCTTCTACTCTTAATTTTTGTTGTTATTAGTGTTAATTTGAGGATATATGCAAAGATTGGAGCTTTATTCTTCACCCATTGTTACTGCTTTTTTGACTGTATTTTCTCGCCATTTTGGTTTTTTGGGGTACTCTATTCTGAGTTCTTGAAAAGGAGCATTAGATGTTTGAAATTATGCTTACAAGAGGTTTGGTTTTCGTAAAGGTATGATATGGAGGAAGATGAGATGCCTAAAATTCCAAGAAATCACAACGGCAATGGAAAATCATTTTTCTCGGAAGGTTTGTATTCACTGCTTGATTGATTACTAGCTCTTATTGTGTATGCATTTTGTACGTAAGCTAAAGGATCATTACTTCTTCATTATAATGATTGTTTTGAAGCATGTGAAAGATTGAATCTTTAATTCGGATAATGGAGTTAGATTAAGTTTTCTTTGCCAATTCTCGAACTTTTTAAGCTTCTTTGAGGAATATCCGAATATGTATAGGTAGATTTAATCAGCAAATACATTCTTTAGATTGTCAAAGAATGATTTTTGTTACAAAATCTAAGACATTTCTTACAATGCTTTCAGGGATGCTTCACGGGCCTTTGTTTCCGGAAGTTTTACAGGTATATGTGCAATCATTGTTTTCCCCCCTGCTTTTTGATTTTGATGATGTGCAATGTGCATAAATTATGTATCTGAATTCTGAAAACATTTTCCTTGCAAATCTGCCATAAACGACTGCTCAATAACAATGTGCAGCAATGGCTAATCAATATGAGCCAATAAGAATTCTTGATGTAATAACATAGAATTTGCATGTAAATGCAGAAAATTCAAATACACTTATCGACCTTGAAATTCCATAGAATCGTAAAGGCTCATGGATTATGCAATGAAGGCGAAGCTTCTACGGTGCCGGGAGGATTGCGAGATGGGCTCATGAGAGAGATTTTAAGCTATCTTCGGACCGGATAAAAGGAACAATTTTATGCTAATGACTTAAAAACCGGGTGCTCACATAATCGAAAGCCATTACTGCTCAATTTGATCTCGGAAGCGTTAATCGAGGTTAATGTTTTCTAACTTTATCTATCTTTTTTACCATATTTGTTATGAGATTCTATTCAATCATGGACTCTCAGAAAGCAGTGTTTTTTTTGGGCAATTCCGTTTGATTTGAATGCACTCGGTAATTGAATTCATCAAAGAAAATATATTGCATTTACAGGTGAAATATTTTGTTTCTTTTTCGTTTTTTTTATTTACAAAATCAGTTTTTTTACTTGGGACTATGCATTTTTGTTATATAAAATGATGCGGACTTCATCTCCTCGCTAAGATTGTTTTCCATTGCGGTTTTCTTTTTTTGCTACATCCTTTCAAGACATCATATGATGGACCGGCGATTATGAAGCACAATGAAGGGAAGGACCGATCCTTAGATTATCAATTGACCCGGCCCAAACCCGGTTTGAATGAATAACTGCCAATTAAGGTAAAGAAGACTATAATGATGGTTGTATATTTATAGTTGTGATTTTATGGAATATCTGTGAATTGGATGGTTTTTTCCATGTTTTTTCTTGCATCCTTTGATGTGTGGTTTCTTTCTTTTTTGGGTCACTCTAAATATGGCATTAATAATCCCAAAATGATCAAGTATGGTCCACTGATATTCATATTCAATGGGTTTTTTTTAATTCATCAAAACAAGATACTCAAATTCGTCCAATCTGCAAAGCTTTCCTCGACATCTGTTGTCTAATATATTCTTTTGGTATACGTTATTGCAGTCATTTTTTCCGGGTTTCAATGTGGAATTCTAATGGTTTATGCAATATGATCAAGACGGTGAGTTGAAACTCATTCTCGATTTACTTTACCGATGTTTCTTTCATTGAAAGTGTTTTTATTTCGGTCATTGTTTATGAATTAAAGTGTTTAGTGCGTTTCAAGTTTGGTTGGAGAAGTTGGTTTACACATCGTCACCATGGAAATAGATCAGTCCTTTAAGGACCCTTCAAATAAGAAGGTGTTTTCTGAGTTAAAAGGGAGTATGAGTGAACATGGTTTGTTGTCAAAAAGGGGATGGAATGGTGGTGATCATGAAGCTTCATTTTAGAGCATTTTTATTATGTATAGTACCCCAAGAATTGATCATGTGCGTTGAGGATAAAAAGTAATTCTCTTGGTTGTAGGGTGGGGAAAGGTTGTCTTTTTCTGATCTTAGTTGTCCGATAATGATGAATATGATATTGAGGATTCCATATACATGATAATGAGGTGGTTAGAGTAATTTCATGTCTTTTTTTGGCTCCTCAATTAGGTGATTTGGTCATTGAATGTTTCTTTTGTCGGACTTTATTTTTTTGACTATATGGTTTTGTAATGTGTTGTAATAGTAGTTATTTTCATTCTTCACGCATGTATGGTATATTTTGAAATTTTTATTGTCTATCGTCGTTTTACAATGACACTTTTCAATATATCTATCCTTACTATTTTCAGAATTAATTATTCAGGAGACGCGCTTTCTAGGCATGGAGCTCAACATGGATGTCATTTTCTCTTTCAACTATGTAACATTGCCATTTTCGGATAATTGCACCAGAATGTCTAAACAATGCATAAAAAAATTGAAGTTTGTTTCTATTTCTTGCAGAGTTGAAGCAGCACAAAAGATTGTACATGACTGCTCCTTTGTGGAAAAGTCGAGGAAGATTGATCTGTTGTTTGCCTAATATGTCTTCATACCTATTAGGGAGGTTTTGGTAAAAATAAAGGTGTCTCAATCTTTATGGACTTTGAGGGGAAAAAAACCGGCATATGCCATATGTTGGGGTATGTCAGAACATCGTTCAACTGTTGTATTTTATCTCATGAAGCTTCTTTTGTGACTGAATTTGAAAGAAAAAAAATCATATGTCGTAGGTATTGATGTGTGGTCAACTGGTCATCGTAGCTATACGGCCGGTCCTTTAAGCAATTTTGTGCATGTTAGGTGAATTTCGGCACTTTGGTAGTGTCTTATAATTTCAATTTTTTTAAAGTGTTTTCTGTTTTGCACTTTTTTTCCCGAGGGGTAGGGTTTTCTGTTATTCTGTGTTGTGTTCGCCAACACTTGGCAGAGAATATGGTCATCTAAGCATTGTATTGTGTTATATTGGTAGGCATACATACATGAGAAATATACATGGGAAATATATAAGTATACACAGATCGACTTTTCTACCTACACATATCGACTTTTCAAATATAACGTTCTCCGTGCATTGCACGGGTTTCCTGCTAGTATATATATATCAGAAATTTTATTATGGTCTTGGATCAAGTATGACTTGGTGATTCAGGACCAATAGGAAAGTAATAAAACACGCAAGGATTCAGCGTGTAAAATATAAATGCCATTAATTTATATTTTTACCCTTCTTATAAGGTTTATTAGAAATTTTATTATGGACCAATAGGAAAGCAACAAAACACATAAGGACCCACCGTATAAAATATAAATGCCATTAATTTACATTTTTACCCTTTTTATAAGGATTTTCATTGGCGTACAAGTGTGACATAGTAATCCTGGACCACCATAAAACCACTATATATATATATATATATATATATATATATATATTAATTAAATTCTTTTTTTTTTGGAGTCCAGGATTAATTAAATTTAAAAATTGAGAAAAGCGGTGAAGTATTCGCGCTATGTCAATTAAAGCGGTGGGAGGCGATGCGGTGTGGGAAGGAGTAGTAGGAGTCGGTTAACGTGTGGAATGTTTCTATACGTACGAGCTTAATAACAAAACAAAAAACAAAGGGCAAAAAAACGGGTCGTTCTACTGTAAGGACTCCCTAGTAGGGAACTGCCTACGTGGCAGGATCTGGACCACACAGTTTCCTGAGGTGGAATACACGATTGCCCGTATGTGGAAATTGTGTGGTCCAGATCTTTGCACGTGAGATAGCTTCCTAGTAGGAGTCCCTAGGATAGAATTTTCCCAAAAAAACATACGCGCTTAATAAGAAAAAAATTGTAAATGAAGTCTATTACTAGCAAAGAGACGGTGGCCCAAAACCATTTTGCCGGACAATGTTATTTAGATTTGAAAAACAATTTTTTTTTATAGAGAAACATAAATAAAAATTATAAAAAAAATACTTTATTTCAAATTCATAGATAAATCGATACGGTCTAAATGCAAAAATACTATTTCAACATCGTTCTTCTATCATATTTAGAAGCAAAATCATTTATCAATGTAGGATAATCAATTTCATCAACCATATATATTCTTCTCGATCGATATCATTGCTAGCTCATTCAAACGATCTTGTGCCATTGTACTTCGAAGATAGTTCTTTATTAACTTTAACTTCGAAAAACTTCTTTCTCCTGATGCAATTATAACTGGAATAGTCAACAAGATTCGGTAAGCGATCTCTGTGTTTGGAAAACAACCATTTTGACGTTTTAAATAATTCAAGAGATGGATGGTAGTGAATGAAGATCCTAGTGTACACGTCACCAACTTTCTGGAGATAGTCAGCACGGTCAAGCCAAGCAGGAGTGCCTGAAGATAACATCAAGTTGAAATTGTTTCCATTCACTTTAAAAGACAAAGCGAAGATATGGTTATTGTCTCTAGCACCGGGATAGATCCAAACTTGGACCGATTTGTTGCAGAACTTTATGAATAAGTATTGCCCGCCTGGGAAGTCACTACAGATGAGACAAGACATTTTGAACTTTGATGTATAACATTTATATGATAAAAATTACGATATTATATATACTTTATTAACTCTTTTTATATAAAATATAAGAAATTATAACGATAATCTTATGAAATATTAATAGTTATGAATAAATCTAAATACTATAAAAATCCAGTAATAGTAATAAAAAGATATAAATTTTGTACCGGTTCAATAACCGGAGTGTCATGTCAGATTTACGTGGGTATTTGTGGTATTTTATTGCAGATTTATA
Source organism: Gentiana macrophylla (assembly GCA_026214975.1). NCBI lineage: Eukaryota > Viridiplantae > Streptophyta > Magnoliopsida > Gentianales > Gentianaceae > Gentiana > Gentiana macrophylla. The sequence continues at coordinate 16,294,841 of CM047816.1, read as the reverse complement.
AATCAAGACCCCGAGAATCGATATGTTGAAGTATAATCAGGTCTCTGGAAGGATTTAGAGAGTGTCACGAGCTTAAATGGTCAATCGAATTGCTTAAGTAGTCAAGTGGCTAATCGATTCGATTAAGTGGTAATCGAGAAATAGCTTCGACAAACGAATGGCTCATCAAGACGACATTATCTGAAGAAGAGTCCTTCATGGAAGTTATAGATCTTTTCAAGAGCTTTCCAACGCTTTTTGAATTATGTCATTTGGAGATCCAGAGCTCAAGTTATGATTTTATCAAGTTTCAGATCAAGTTATGGAATAAAAAGCTACCCGGATCAATCCGGATTTACCTCGGATCGAACCGAGGAAACATAATGATTATCCAACATGTGGTCCTGCAGAGAATAATCCTGGGGATAAGATTTTTTATTCCCGGATCGATCCGGCATCACCTCGGATCGATCCGGCCCTGGAAATTCTGCCTATAAAAGGGGCAGTTCATACAGCATGCAAGAAGGGTACCAATATATTTTCTTAACCTCTTTTTCTTAGTAGTAGTATGTATGTATATAGGCCTTATGCCATAAATAGTAGTATCGTTGTAATGCTCGAAAATTATCGAAGATCGTGTTGTTGAAGTCGTTGTAATGTCCGGAAGAATACAACCTCTGATTCAGCAGTTGTAATCGGGTAAAATTTCTTAAGTATCTATGTTTGTTATGTTTGTTTTTATTTTTTTCGTCTTTATAATGATATTAGGCTAAATCTAATAACTAGCCAAAGTTATGTAATCGTTTTATTTCGATCTTTTCGGTAAAGGAATGTTGTCTAATTAAAATTGACTAAAATTGAGTTAATTGAATCTTTTTCTATTCTGTAACGTATTGATAATATTCGGATTGACGTAATTAACCAAGATGAATCGCACCATATAACCTAACGATGAACTGATCAGAGAAGTTAGGATATGAGATAAAAGATAGAAAAACCGGAGGTAAAAAATTGGCGTCTTGGCGTGAAAGCGTGACTACGGAATCCTATTTCCTACCCGGGGGTAGATTTGTCTTGGGAGAGATGGATCTTATTAAAATTGTGCTCGAGATCATAATAATGTTAAAATCAACAGTTTAATTGAAACTAACACCGGAAAGTTAAATCGATCCGCCTGACAACCGGAGCCTTTTGAATAACATCGGCCGTCGACAAATGGAATAACCTCTTTTTTATCCGGGGTAGATTTGTACTCGGTACTGTTCAGACTAACTGAGATTAGCATGGGGCAGTTGTGGAGATTGAACTGATGACAATGACATATGACAATTTCATACGCTCGTGTGAGGAGGAATTGTTAACTTCAGGAGTGCACCGTTTCATTTACTCAATTGGACCTAATAATAAAGGAAAGATCGAGCACATTCAGTTTACTGGAAAAGATCGTATAAATCAATTATATAAACTTTGGCTAGTTCTATAAACTTATCTTTTTAAACTATATATTGGTATCTATATATTTATATCTATATATATATATTTTGCAATTTATGTACATCTATATATATTTATATATCTATATATATTATATTAGAATAACTTTTAAATTACGCATTTATTTTATGTTAAGTAGAATAGTAGTGATCTGTGTTATAAAATTGCGATTTAGATCAAGTTAATAACAGCTCTTTGGTGTTTAACCACACTTAAAAGAATTACCAAGTTCCCTGAGAATTCGACACTCTGACTCACCATACTAGCACTACAGTTTGACCCGATACACTGTCGGTTAAGGACTGGTTTAGCACTAGAAAAGGCCACGTCAGCTTTCTGGCGCCGTTGCCGGGGAACGACGCTAATTTCTTTTTTTTTTGTGTCTATGGTTACTACTTGTATTAGCTCAAAATTCTCAAGAATAAGTCAACACTTTTCTTATCTCATTTCTATTTTATTTTTCGTTGGTACCTACCTTCTGGTAAGTTACCAATTTTACTACTATCAATTTCATGTTATTTTCTATTTTAGTTAGTTGATGACCGAAGTGGTAAGGCCCCACTCGCTCCTTATAAGCTGACATAAACACTTACGAAAGGCGTTAAGTAGAGAGTAAGCGTGGTCATACTAGTCGGAAATCGACCAAGAATCATCTTCAAACAAAAATACGAGAATGGCGAAATCGGTGATGAAACACACGAACAAGGGCTAGAACATGCTCTAGGGCATGGACGAGAACCTGTTAACCCTAATAATAATAATAATAATAATAGAAATAATCGAAATCGGAATCGAGAATAATCGTAATAACCCACCAAACCCGAGACCTATCTCGTGATCAAACCATAGAAGAAACCGGACTAATAATCCCATACTTTTACCTAATGAAGGAGCAAACAATTTGAAATTAAATCTCATCTTTTGGTTTAATTGACGCAAGAGCCCAATTCTAGGAGAGGATGATGAAGATCCACATCATCATCTCTATCTTTTGAAGAATTGTGCAACACGACCAAAAGTCAAGGTGCTCATAAGGAACTAACGAGGATGACTATGTTTCCTTTTTCTTTAAAAGGGCGAGCCCGAGATTGGTTTATGTCTCTTCCACATCATTCACTTACAAGTTGGGAGGAGATTCAAACTGAATTTACGAAACAATATTTCACTCTGGACGAAATTTGGAATTAAAAGTCGAGGTTGCTAACTTTAGACAAGGATCTCAAGAAACGCTTGGGAATGCACAGGAAAGATTTAAAAACTATTAAGAGCTGTCCCACCATGGTTATTCCTTAGATATGCAAATTCAGCTTTTACGTCAGTAAATTACGAAAAGATTCACGTCATGGATGTAGATCATGCATGTGGTGGTTCTTTAATGATGAGTGAAGCTCAAATAGTTTACGATGCTATAGAAAGATTTCCAAAAACAACGAATGTGGAAACCGGTTCTAGCACGGAAAAGTAGCTTTTGCGAGGAGAATGTACATCTAATCACGGAAGTTCTAGCACATTTAGAAAATTTGAGTAGGAAATTTGATGGCCTACAATCAAACAAAACCAAAGTTCGAAAATAGTACACCAACCGAATACTCAAATCGAGGATAATATGCCATTAGGGATTGAAGAACCAACAGGATATTCAAGAGAGGAGGTGAGTTTTCTTCAGCAGCATAGGAATTTGAACAATGCATACTCAAACTCGTTTAATGCTATTAGAAGAGATCATCCTACTTATCGATGGTCTGAAAACCCTAGTAAGCAAGGACAACCGCCATATCCAGTTCCATATAGGAATATAAATAATACTCAAGTTTATCAAGAAAACACATCTAATCAGAATTTACAATCGTTACTTAGATCCTATCCTCAACATACCACTCAAAGTATACCAGTAACTCAAAGTTCAACTCAACCTGCAGAAGGAGTTGAAAAATGGGAAAAACTTGGAAAATATGATGGGTGTAGTATCTACTCAAGCTAAGAATATGGAAACAATGATGACTTCTATTGGTAGAGTCACTAAAGATATGAATACAATGAAAACATCTATGAGTGGACATGATACCAGAATGAGAACGATAGAAGCCTCATTAAGGAATATGGAAGATCATTTGAGTAGGGAAGGTGAACGTAATAACAGTAGACCTCCAAGAGGATTACCAAGTAATACTGAAAGAAATCCAAGAGAGGTAAATGTTGTAGTTACGAGAAGTAGAAAACTCAGTGGTAGTAATGGAGTAGAAAACGTTGGGAATAATGAAGTAGAAAATGATTTAGATGGAAAGAATGATGAAACTAAAGATGAACTTGAATTCACTGATGAGGAAGAAGAAATTATAGAGAATTTCTTGAAAAGCAATAGAAGTTTGGAACCTGAAAATGAAGGTGAAAAATGGGTAAAAATCCCTAGGATTTTGAAAGATCCCATGGACAAAGATTTAAGGAATTTATTCAAAGAACATGTTAGAATAGAGGATAATGAAAACAAGGATGAGAAACAAGAAGAACTGAAGGAATTTGAAGTAGAGATTGATTCAGGGAATGTTTTAAAAGAAAAAACTCAAGATCATGATACTTGGCGATCAAGTAATACTCAAAAGTTTAAGGAGAAAGGAAAAGAGAAAATGACTTTGGGATCAAAGGTTATTTAGAATCTTTACCTTACCCACCTAAAGATCAAATTAAAAAGATTAAAACTGATCAGAAGTATGCTCGTTTCCTTGATACTTTTCGTCATATTCATATTAATATCCCTGTTATCGAAGCTCTAATTAGTATGCCTGCTTATGGAAAGTTTCTGAAAGATATTCTGTCAAATAAGAAAAAATTAGAGGAATATGAGAATATATGCCTAAATGAAGAATGTTCTGCAGTTTTGCAACATAAGTTACCACCTAAACTGAAAGATCCTGGAAGTTTTACCATTCCGTGTGAAATTGGAGGATTTCTGTTTAAGAAGGTCTTATGTGATCTTGGAGCTAGTATAAATCTCATGTCTTATGAGGATTATAAGAAGCTAGGCATAGGAAATCTTACGAAGACTGAAATGACTCTGCAAATGGCAGATAGATCAATTAAATACCCTAAAGGAATTATTGAGGACGTATTGGTTAAAGTAGACAAGTTCTATTTTCCAGTAGACTTTGTAGTTATGGAAATGGAAGAAAGATATTCAGCGCCACTTATCTTAGGTCGACCGTTTCTAGCTACAGGAAGAACTTTAATAGATGTCCAGAAAGGAGATTTAATTCTGAGAGTCAATGAAGATGAAGTTACTTTCAATATTTTCAAAGCTATGAACCATCCATACAGATCACCAGAATCATGTTCTTTCATAGAAGATATTTATTCTGTCTATGATAATCAGTTACCAACTTTTGAAGACAGATTAGAAGAATGCTTAGCTCTGTCTATCTATAAAGAAGATGAGAAAGACACCGAAATGAAAGAGATAATTCTTTCTCTAGATAAATGAAGTTTTACTTTTAAACCATCATGGCATAAGTATTTGGAATTAGAACTAGAAGGACCGGTTCTTAAACCATCACCTGGAAGAGCCACCTAAGAATGCGGAATTGAAACCGCTACCTTTAAATCAAGTATGCTTTTCTTGAAACCGATAATCTATTACGGTTATTATTTCATCATCTTTAATCGAGCAACAAGAAGATCAATTACTTAGAATGTTGAAAAAGCATAAGAAAACTTTTGGATGGGCGATTGCCGATATTCGAGGTATTAGCCACGAGGTTTGCGTTCATAAGATAATTACGAAGGAAGATGCTAAACCTTGTATTCAACCGCAACGCCGCCTCAACCCAAATTTGCGGTTAATTGTTAAGAAAGAGGTCATTAAGCTATTAGAAATGGGGATAATTTTTCCCATATCGAGATAGTGAATGGGTAAGTCCAACTCAAGTGGTACCAAAGAAGGAGGTTTCACGGTGAAAGAGAATGAAAAGGAATGAATGGATTCCGACTAGAGAGATTACAGAGTTATCGAATGTGCATTGATTTTAGAAAACTAAATGATCATACTAAGAAAGATCATCATCCACTTCCATTCATAGTTCAGATGTTGGAACGTTTAAGTGGACTTAAGTACTACCTGTTTTTTAGATGGTTATTCAGGATATTACAAGATATTCATTGCGGCAGGATATAGGAAAAGACTACTTTCACTTGTCCTTATGGAACTTTTGCTTATAAAAGAATGCCGTTTGGTTTATGTAATGCACCACTACGTTTCAAAGATGTATGATGGCTATATTTGCTTTGATATGGTTGAGAAATTCTTAGAAATTTTTATGGATGACTTTAGTGTTTACGGAGATTCATTTGATGTTTGTGTGTTACACTTAGAACGAGTGTTACAACGCTGTGAAGATACCAATCTAGTACTAAACTGGGAAAAATGTCACTTAATGGTATTAGAAGGGATTGTTCTAGGACATAGAATCTCTGAAGAAGGTATCGAAGTTGATAAAGCTAAAGTCGAAGTAATTGAAAAGTTACCTCCACCAGTTAATTTAAGAACCCTAAGAGGATTTCTCGGACATGCAAGGATTTTATAGAGGGTTCATTGCTGATTTTTCAAAATAGCAAAGCCTCTAAGTCATTTACTTGAAAAGGAAGTACCTTTTAACTTTGATAGTAAATGTATGGAAGCCTTCGGACCTTAAAAGCGAGGTTGACTCTTTGCACCGGTGTTAGTAGCACCCATTGGAGTTTGCGTTTGAGATTATGTGTGATGCGAGTGATTTAGGCTGTAGGAGCGATTTGAGTCAAAGATATAACGAAATTCTCAAAGCTATTTACTATGCATCTTACACACTAAACGTAGCTCAACTTAATTATGCAACTACAGAAAAAGAACTGTTGGCTGTAATTTTTGCCTTAGATAAGTTTAGATCATATATTGTTGGATCTAAGGTAATAATTTATACAGACCATTCAGCCTTGAAGTATTTACTAAGTAAGAAAGATGCTAAACCTCGTCTTCTTAGATGGATTCTCTTACTTCAAGAATTTGATATTGAAATTAAAGATAAAAAAGGAAGTGAGAATGTAGTAGCAGATCATCTAAGTAGAATGGAAAATGATGAAGGAATAAGAATTGAAATTAAAGATTCATTTCCTGATGAACAACTGTTTAGAATAGATACTCCTTCAACCATGCAGTTATTAAAGAATAGAATTCCTTCTAAGGAAATGTCACCCTGGTTTGGAGATATCATTAATTACTTAACCTGTGATTATATTCCGTCTCATTGGACTTGGAAACAGAAAAAGAAGTTCTTTTATGACTTAAAATTTTATTCTTGGGAGGAACCGGACCTTTTCCGTAAATGTTCGGATGGGATAATCGAGAAAATGTGTGCTGATAATGAAATTTTAAGTGTTTTGTCATTTTGTCATGATCGTGAGGCGAGGAGGTCATCATGGAGGTTGGAAAAGCTGCTTTTAAAGTTTTACAATGTGGTTTTTATTGGCCTACACTATATAAAGATGCTTATAAGTATGTTAAATCTTGTGAGTCTTGTCAAAAATGGGGAAATGTATCTTAAAAACATGAAATGCCTATGCAACCTATTTTAGAATGTGAGTTATTTGATGTTTGGGGTATAGATTTCATGGGACCATTCCACATATCTTTTGGAAAAAGATTTATTCTAGTAATGGTAGATTATGTTTCAAAATGGGTAGAAAGTGAAGCTCTTCCCACTAATGATACCAAAGTTGTCATACGATTCCTTAAAAGAATATATTTACCCGTTATGGCATTCCGAGGCTATCATTAGTGATAGAGGTCACACTTTTATAATAGACCATTTACCAAGATAGTTGAAAAATATGGTGTAACACATAAGTTAGGAGCATACTATCATCCATAAACCGGTGGGGCGGGTAGAGGTGTCTAATAGAGAAATCAAAAGAATCGTGGAAAAAGCAGGTGGACTCAAATCGTAAAAAGCAAGGGCGATTAAATTAGGCGATGCATTATGGCGTCTGAGCGCTTTTTAAGACACCAATTGGTTGTTCTCCCTATAAGTTAGTCTTTGGTAAGTCTTGTCATCTCCCAGTTGAGTTAGAACACCGAGCCTTCTGGGCTATTAAATTTCTGAATTTCGATCCTAAGGCTGTCGGTGATCATAGATTGCTTCAATTGACAGAACTAGAAGAATTTCGTCTCGATTCTTATGAAAACGCTCGAATCTACAAGGAACGCACGAAATCTTTTCACGATAAGAGAATCTATAGTCGTGAGTTCCATGTAGGTGATCGAGTGCTCTTGTACAATTCACGTTTAAAGTTATTTCCAGGAAAGCTTAAATCAAGATGGACAGGTCCATTTAAAGTAACACGGGTTTACAAATCTGGAGCTGTTGAACTAACTGATGGAAATACGACTTTTATAGCCAATGGCCACAGAGTGAAGTTATTTGTGGAGGGAGAAGGAATCACACTAAAGGAGAAGTAATGCTCTTGGTGATCCCCGACAAATTGAAAAAGCGAGAAAAATCAAAAAAAAATGAAAAGCGTAGCGAAGGCTGAAATCGGCCGAATATCGGTGCTATCTATCTTTCTTCTACTTTTACATGTTTTATATGTTTGAACTAGTTTAAATCTTTTACGGATAGACGTAAAAGAACCTGGATGTCTTTTAGATAGAATAGGAGTTTTATTTTGCTTTTGAAATTAGGCCTCGATAAAGATGTCGCGTTTAAAATAGAAGCTTGAGTTTTTGAGAAAAACAAGCAATTGTTGAGAGAGATCAGTTGAAAGAAGTATGTAATGGAAAATCGAGAAGTTCAATAAAGAGAAAGGGCAAAGTTTACGATGAGATCACGAAATCATGGAAAAAGTGAGCATGATGGGAAATGCGAGGAAAGCACAACCAAATCCCGGGATGAGTGTTTGAATGTTGTTAAGAAGGAGCGATTAGGTGGTTATCCGAAAATCCCGATGGAGATCAAAGAGAAAATTCGACGCCTCATTTCTTAAGGTTAGGTTGATAGAACGTTATGTTAGAACCCTGGAAGATTTAGAAATAATGGAATTAGGACCCTTATGAATTTTATAATATTTATAAAATTTTTATATAACTTTTGAAAATTTTATATAAAGGATCTTTATGAAATTATTAAAAGTTTTATAAATTTTTTATAAAAGGTTTTGATTTTAGCAGGTTTTAAAAATATTATTAAGTTTTAAAGGATAAAAAAAAAAGAAAAAGAAAAATTTGGTCGGATCGATCCGACCTAACCCCGGATCGATCCGGAGACCGAAAAACCTAAAAAAAGGGACGGGGTCCCTCCTTCTTCTTCTTCTTTCATTTTTCTTCAAACAGCCGCCCCTCCCCTCTCCCCCCATTCGAATTTTTTCTTCAAATCATCACACAACATTACTATTAAACTACCCCAATTCTTAAACTCTTCTCATTTTCCTCTCCTCTCTTCAAATTTTCATTTAAATTGAAGAATTTTTCAAGGGAAAGCTTCAACTTTCATTCCGGCGAATTTTCATCTCTTCCGGCCAAATTTCAACCTTTTAAGCATTAGAAGGTAACATTGTAGTCATTTATTTTGTTAATTTCGTTTTTTTAAGCAACTTTTTATTTAATTTCAACTATTTTGCTACTCATTTGTGTTGTTTTGTTTGTTTTGTTGTTGTGTCACTATCGTAGAATGGCCGAATCATCAAAAGCCAGTAAAAAATGTAAGCCGCATATCCCTACCCAAATCCCGGTCATAGAGACTAGGCCTTTAACAGAAGAAGAATTGGCTGTTAGTTTTGAAAGAACCGCGTCTACAGCAGCTAGAAAAGCCTTAAAGAATAAATTTGGACAGTGTTTAGTTGCAGTAGAGAGGGTTTTAGATTTCAAGGATTTGGTAAGGAGGTAAAAGAGATTTTCAAGGCGGCGGCATGGTTGGAGTTAGCTTGATTTAAGGGCGGTGAAATTAACACAACCTTAGTAGCTGAATTTTATTCTCTGGTAGCAACTCATAATGCTACTGAAGATGGTGAGTTAACCACATCGACCTAAGAACCAGGGCGATGCCGTTTAATCCCGGTTTATAAATGCTATTTATGGTATCCCGATATACCAGGAAAATGAGGATTATTATACGGTATGGAATTTAGATGAGCCTGCAGACTTTGACCATATAGTCTCGACAAATGACCAAAGACGAGTTAGATCCCACAACCGTCTGGCATGAAAACAGTTTTCCTATGGAAAATGTATACGGGATATGAGAGCTATTAAACGTTTTATCGATTCGACTCTTTACCCTTCGTCATTTGACATCTTTTGGTAAAGAGGATCATGCATTGCTTGGGCTATGGTCAATGATATACCTGGATGTAAAGCGAGGTTTATGTATAGAAGGGCCAAGGAATTTGTCTCAATCGCTAAACCAGGCGATCCACATGCCTTTTCCTTGTTTTATTTCTTCCTTGTGTCGCCAGATAGGTGTTCCTGAGCTTCCAAATGATAATCTGATTATGGTTGACGAAACACTTATAGGTCCTAGTTTACCACGTACGCCGGCAGGAAGGATAGATTTTATGAACCCTAACCGCCAACGACCTCAGCCTACTCCACATGTTTCTCAATCCACTACTGTTCCTCCATCATCCAGTCACACTCAAACTCAACTTCCAAACACCATCACATACGACATGTTTCAATCTTTGGCCTATGATGTTCATCGTGCCAATGCCAATATGGCTGTTTTTGCGAAAGGAATAGGTTGTGGTCTGAAGATTTACGTCAGGGCATGCGAGGTATATATCAGATGAATATACTGCAGAACCCTACCTATGCCGAGATGGATATTCCGCATTGCCAATCCGTACCGTATACCTTGCCCGACTTTATTCCACCGATGCCACCTCGATCAGACTTCCAACAAATGCCACATTATGGATTTCAAACTAGTGGTGTAGGGGATTTTTCGACAGGTACTACGGCAGCTGTGACATCTGATTGGGCAGGATTTGGATCATTTGGCCATACCATGACGGGATGGGGAAGCACTTTTTCTGATGTCACGAGAGAGATGAGCTCGATGGGATTAAATAGCTCGGTTCGGATGTCGACACATTTTCAAGATCCATTCCAAGAATCGACTTATGATCCGGCCAGTTCTCGAGCCATGCCTAGTTCGAGCCACGTCGAGATGAGTGATGAGGAGGATTGATTTAAACCATTTTATGATTATTGACATTGAAAACAATTTTATTTTTCGTACGATTGTATGTTACTTCATTTTCGTACAATTTTAGGTTATTTTGGTTTTATTTTAGTAGGATTTTATTTCATTACGATTTTATGTTGTTTTATTTTACTTTCGTTTTATGTTAGTACACACCGTGTAGTAAAGTTTATCGTTATAACATAATAAAAATGAACCGAAGTTAGGGAGAAAACATATCACCTAGAAAAAATCTAGGCATTTTACAAGCCAAAACAACTCGTCCGTGAATAGTAAGTTTCGGATCGATCCGACCTAACCCCGGATCGATCCGGCATGAAAAATACCGACTGACAGATTGCTAGTTGAGAGGCCGGATCGATCCGGCCCTTTTTAGGATCGATCCGGAAAGCATAAAAACGCCAAAAAGGTAGATTTTTTTCTACTTTTGCATGTTTGCTACCTTCCTATAAATGGAAAAAGCAGCAAGAAACCTAAGTGCTCATTCCTTTCTTCTACTCGAGTACTTTTCTTTATCTCGAATAAAAATGTCTAACCACACCTCTCCTCGGTTAATAATTCTGAACCACATATGCCTGATGGTGTGGTTCCCGAAAGCCATGCCTCGTGTTTTCATAATGACGTTCCGAGACGTCTAAATTTCGTCCATTCTCCTATTCTGATGGAGAAAGGCTTAAATACAGAAAAAATCGATCAGTGGGGACGAAATCTAATCCGAGGATGCGGATGGAGAAAGCTGATTAGGACTCCCAGAGGTAGAATTAACATTTCAATTGTTAGAGATTTTTATGCATCCCTTACTGATATAACGACAGCAGCCTCATCTCATCTCATTACTGTTAGGGGCGTCGTTATATCGTTTTCGCCAGTCATCATAAATCAAATCTTTCAAATCCCACCATGTACCTTTGATCAAAACCCACACTTCGACTTTCTATGGGAACTCGGAAATGCTTATAATGTTGTAAATCATACTGCAGAAGCTTTTCAATATGTGTTTCCACTGTTTGATCATAACTATGATTCTTCAACTCTGGCCTTACCCCCTCATTTGAGGGCGTTGAAACGCTTCATTAATTCCCGGATCTATCCAACTACATATTTTTTTGGGGTTACGGATGATGAGATGCTGCTGTTGTATGCACTGACCGTGGGAGCATACGTTGATTGGGGGATTTTGATGTTTAAAGCGGCAATTAATTTTGCATGAGAGGCGTAATAGAGGAAGACCACTACCGTTTGCACTGGTTATCTCTCAACTATGTGTCCAATCGAATCAAGTGCCTCGAGTTTACTCTTGGCGAGATCTTTCCATCTCGTGATTCTCGATTAGGATTACTTCCGGTAGATACTCCCGGATGTTCATCTACGGTTTGATGAGTTGTTTGAAATCGATTAGAAGTTGTTGTTGTTAAGATAGTACTCGATTAAGTTAGCGCTTAATCGCTTTTTAATTAGTTTTCTTTAAAGTTTGTAATAGTTTCCTTACTGTTTAATATATATGTCATTTTCTTTAATTAAAATAATATATGTTGAGAAAAATAATAAAAATCAAAATCGTATAAAATTTTAATTTTTCTTTCAAACCTACTTTTTATTACTCACTGAACATCGGGACGATGCCATTTCGTAAGTGGGGAGTAGAGGTAAGTTAGTAAATAAAAATTAAAATTTTCTCATATAAATTTATACTTAAGTGCTTAATACTTAGTTTAATTTTTCTTGAAACAAAAAACTAGATAATATATAATTAATATGAATAAAAATAATATAAATTGGTAAGAATAGATTTTAATTAAGTAAAGTAAATTAGATATATTATAATTATATTATATATGTCAATTTTAGATTTTTATAAGATTTTAAGTATATGTAACTATACATAAATATTATCAAGTAATTTTCATATGAAATTTAGCGAATATACTTATATCTATAATAAAATGTTAGAATAATTTTCTTTTCAAAACGAAATATGAATATGGAATCGGATTAGGAATGATGAGATTTTTGGCACCACAAAAATATAAACTATAGCCAAATAGCCTACCTAAATAAATTTCTAATTTTTCTCCCTACCTCAGCCTTGATTAGAGTGATCAAGACCTCACTCAAAATAAACATTGTTAATTATAACCGACCCTTAGCTTATTTTGGTCTACATTTCCTAAAATCCCACGAGTTTATGCATTTCTTATGAGAGGAGATGATGACACAAAAGCTAAGAATGGTGTATCTTTGAGATTGAAAAAATTAGATAAGTATTAGTGTATTCGATCTTACCTCATGACGCTTGCAAGATAGTCGATTTTGGTAATAAGTTCGGATATGTTAATATTCTATAAAAGAATTAAGAACGAAGCACCATATTTACACAAATTAATCAAATACAGTATCTTCCTTATCTTTGATCGACAACTAAAAAATAAAAATATCGGTAGTAGCTACCAATGATTTGAGTGCAATGAGGGTATTATCTCGAAATGTCCTATATCACTATGAGGTTTAAAAGCTCCCGATTGCTGATGATAGTAGTCCAAATGGGGGTATTATCTCGAAATGTCCTATTGCTGGGGAATGAAGGCATAAAATGAAAAAAGAAAAAGTCGAATCATAAGATCTCAAGAATGATTACAAGTTTAAGGAAACCGGACTTGTAATTTTCGATCGAAAGAGTATTACTCCGATCAATCTTGAAGAAGCAATGCTTGTAAATTTGATTTTCTACACACACGCACGCTTTTAGTTCTTAAATCTTATAATAAAAAAAAAATTCTGAAAAAAAAAGTGAAATAATATCAGAATTAATCGAGGTATTTTTGATCAAAATTATGAAGGTGTAAGTACGTACGACTTGCTTCTTTCTCTTTTGATTTTCGTTTCTATCCTTTCGATTAAACCAATACCCTGAGCCTAAAACGGATAAGCCATTTTGTCAACTACTTGACTTAGTCCTTGATTCCAAATATTTCATATAAGTTGAGATAGGAGAATAATTCTAGAATTTTAATTATATTTATTGAGTAGATTATGTGAAATTTCATTTGAATGATATTTGATAGATAATTTATCTAAGTTATATACGCTTTTTATCTTGTTAATTTCTAAGAAGGATATAATTAATATATTTATAATACTGAAATGATATTTTACTAACTTGAAATTTAATCTACCAATTATATCATTTTTATTGTAATTTTTATATATTACCGCTTATTTTACTCGAGGACGATCAAAGAGCTAAGTGGGGAGTAGTTGATGTATAACATTTATATGATAAAAATTACGATATTATATATACTTTATTAACTCTTTTTATATAAAATATAAGAAATTATAACGATAATCTTATGAAATATTAATAGTTATGAATAAATCTAAATACTATAAAAATCCAGTAAAAGTAATAAAAAGATATAAATTTTATACCGGTTCAATAACCGGAGTGTCATGTCAGATTTACGTGGGTATTTGTGGTATTTTATTGCAGATTTATAAACCAAGACCCCGAGAATCGACATGTTGAAGTATAATCCGATCTCTGGAAGGATTTAGAGAGTGTCACGAGCTTAAATGGTCAATCGAATTGCTTAAGTAGTCAAGTGGCTAATCGATTCGATTAAGTGGTAATCGAGAAATAGCTTCGACAAACGAATGGCTCATCAAGACGACATTATATGAAGAAGAGTCCTTCATGGAAGTTATAGATCTTTTCAAGAGCTTTCCAACGCTTTTTGAATTATGTCATTTGGAGATCCAGAGCTCAAGTTATGATTTTATCAAGTTTCAGATCAAGTTATGGAATAAAAAGCTACCCGGATCAATCCGGATTTACCTCGGATCGAACCGAGGAAACATAATGATTATCCAGCATGTGGTCCTGCAGAGAATAATCCTGGGGATATGATTTTTTATTCCCGGATCGATCCGGCATCACCTCGGATCGATCCGGCCCTGGAAATTCTGCCTATAAAAGGGGCAGTTCATACAGCATGCAAGAAGGGTACCGATATATTTTCTTAACCTCTTTTTCTTAGTAGTAGTATGTATGTATATAGGCCTTATGCCATAAATAGTAGTATCGTTTTAATGCTCGAGAAATTATCAGAAGATCAGTGTTGTTGAAGTCGTTCTAATGTCCGGAAGAATACAACCTCTGATTCAGCAGTTGTAATCGGGTAAAATTTCTTAAGTATCTATGTTTGTTATGTTTGTTTTTATCTTTTTCGTCTTTATAATGATATTAGGCTAAATCTAATAACTAGCCAAAGTTATGTAATCGTTTTATTTCGATATTTTCGGTAAAGGAATGTTGTCTAATTAAAATTGACTAAAATTGAGTTAATTGAATCTTTTTCTATTCTGTAACGTATTGATAATATTCGGATTGACGTAATTAACCAAGATGAATCGCACCATATAACCTAACGATGAACTGATCAGAGAAGTTAGGATATGAGATAAAAGATAGAAAAACCGGAGGTAAAATTGGCCGTCTTGCGGCGTGACTACGGAATCCTATTTCCTACCCGGGGGTTGATTTGTCTTGGGAGAGATGGATCTTATTAAAATTGTGCTCGAGATCATAATAATGTTAAAATCAACAGTTTAATTGAAACTAACACCGGAAACTTAAATCGATCCGCCTGACAACCGGAGCCTTTTGAATAACATCGGCCGTCTGACAAATGGAATAACCTTTTTTATCCGGGGTAGATTTGTACTCGGTACCTGTTCAGACTAACTGAGATTAGCATGGGGCAGTTGTGGAGATTGAACTGATGACAATGACATATGACAATTTCATACGCTCGTGTGAGGAGGAATTGTTAACTTCAGGAGTGCACCGTTTCATTTACTCAATTGGACCTAATAATAAAGAAAAGATCGAGCACATTCAGTTTTCTGGAAAAGATCGTATAAATCAATTATATAAACTTTGGCTAGTTCTATAAACTTATCTTTTTAAACTATATATTGGTATCTATATATTTATATCTATATATATATATTTTGCAATTTATGTACATCTATATATATTTATATATCTATATATATTATATTAGAATAACTTTTAAATTACGCATTTATTTTATGTTAAGTAGAATAGTAGTGATCTGTGTTATAAAATTGCGATTTAGATCAAGTCAATAACAGCTCTTTGGTGTTTAACCACACTTAAAAGAATTACCAAGTTCCCTGAGAATTCGACACTCTGACTCACCATACTAGCACTACAGTTTGACCCGATACACTGGCGGTTAAGGACTAGTTTAGCACTAGAAAAGGCCATGTCAAACTTCAAGCAAAAACCAACTGAAACATTTGAAGAAGCATGGGAAAGATTTAACGAAGCACAGAGGAGATGCCCTCACCATGATATCACTTTGCCCATACGAATGAATAGTTTCTATCACGGATTACAGCCAAGTGAACAAATGAGAGTTGATGCATCAAGCAACGGATGTTTTGCATTGCTATCACCTGAAGAAGCTGAAGAAAATTTGCAGAAAATAGCACTGACAAGTCAATGGGGAACACATCAAATTGAAACGGCCAAAATAGCTGAAGGCGTATTTGGAGAAGATACTACTCAAAAGATCTTATACCAGCTAATGGCAATGAATGAAAAGATAGATGGCATGCAAGATCGCATAGACAAGGTTGAGAAAGTTCAAGATATTGAAGCAACCAACACTGAGGACGTGAACTATATAGGGAGTCAAGGAAATCCTTATGGGGGCGGATATCGCCCAGGTTCTCACGACCAACCTGGTTTTAGTCTGAGTGACCCTGCTGAGGGGTATAGACAAAGTGATTCAACTGGTGGAGAGAGACCGAGACAAGCTGGTGGATTCATGCCTCAATTCAACAAGTCCGGTGGTTGGGAAGCAGCAATGGATAAAATGAGCTCAACTGTGACCGACACGGTCAATCAACTTACGAAATCCGTGACTGAGCTGAATACAAACTTCACCACTTATTGTCAGAAGAATAATACAAGACTGACCAATCCAGAAGCTTTGGTGCAAAATCTGTCACACAAAGTGGGGCAGAATACAGAACAAGTGTCAGCCCGTCCTCCAAGAGGATTGCCAAGTAATACTGAGAAGAATCTGAAGGATGTGAATGCAATCATGACAAGAAGTGGAAAGGAACTGCCTGGAACAGTTATACCAACTGCCCAGGAAGAATCAGAAAGCAGTCAACGGCAGAACGCAGCAGATTCTGGAGAAAAAGAGGGGCCGGTAAACCGGGACAATACTCCGGTAAACCGAGAGTTTGAAAATGCAGCAGACAAGTAGGCAGAGCAACAACAATCAGTAGGTAAGTCTTCATGAACTATAACTATTAATCCTGCTACTATACCCTATCCCTCTAGGAAATATAAGCCGAATAATGATGATGCGCGTTATAAAAAGTTTAAAAAGTTGCAAGTAAATATACCTTTGGTAGAAGCTCTAGCCGGAATGCCAGAGTATGCGAAATTCTTGAAAGAAGCAATTTCTACCAAAAGGAAGTTATTAGACCTTGAGACTATATGCCTTAACGAGGAATGCTCGGCAGTTTTGCAACGCAAACTGCCTCCTAAGTGTACAGATCCTGGGAGCTTCCTCATACCATGCACAGTTGGAGGAGTATGCCTAAACAAAGCATTGTGTGGTCTTGGAGCCAGTGTCAATCTAATGCCACTCTCCATTTTTCATAAGTTAGGAATGAAAGAATTGAACGAAACATCTATAACCCTTCAATTAGCAGATAGGTCAATGAAGCAACCGTGTGGAGTGGTGGAGGATGTTTTGGTGAAAGTTGATAAGTTTAAATTCCCTGTAGACTTTGTGGTGCTAGACATGGAAGCTAACCACGATGTTCCACTGATCTCAGGAAGACCTTTCCTAGCAACGAGCAAAACATTGATAGATGTTCATAAGGGTGAGCTGATTCTGAGAGTGAATGAGGACAAAGTAGTATTCAATATGATGAATTCAATGAGATATGCTCAAGATGATGGAGAAGCATGCTACATGCTAGATGCCATAGACAAACTTGTGTTGGAATTATACCAGCAAGTAACACTAGACCCTGAAGTAGCTGAGACTTTACTCCTGAAGGAAGAAGAATGCTATGAGGAAACCTGGCCTGGGTGTAGCGAAGGTCAAGTATGAGAAGTAGAACCTATATCTTCTGTGGATTTAGGAGGAACCATTCATAGGCCTTTGTGGCACAAGTTCTTTGACCTACAGACTGGCAAGCTGTTATGATCGTCGTTAGAAGAGCCACCAAGGAACTTAACGTTGAAAATTTTGCCATCTCACCTGAAGTACGTATACTTACAAGATGATACTCCTCCCCTTATAATTTCAGCGTTATTATCACCTTTGGAGGAGGAGAAACTTTTAAGAGTGCTGAGAGAGCATAATAGAGCGTTTGGGTGGACGATTGCAGATATTAGAGGAATAAGCCCGTCAGTGTGCATGCATAAGATCTCTGTAGATCCTGAGAAGAAAGCGGTAGCACAACCACAAAGGAGGTTGACGCCACAACTGAAGGATGTTTTTAAGGAAGATATCATAAAGATGTTGGAGATGGGAAGAACATCAAGATTTGGCATAGTATGACGCAGTTGTCTCGGATCAACCGATGGGCCTGATTTTCCCAATTGCAGACAGTGAGTGGGTGAGCCCGATTCATGTGGTGCCCAAGAAAGGAGGATTCACTATCCAACCTAATGAGTTTGATGAGTTGATCCCTATGAGACTAATTACTGGACATCAAGTTTGCATTGACTTCAGGAAACTGAATGATGCAACTCGTAAACATCATCTTTCTCTACCTTTTATTGATCAGATGCTGGAAAGATTAAGCGGTCATGCGTTTTATTGTTTCTTAGATGGATATTCTGGTTACTATTAGATCCATATTGCTCCTGAGGACTAAGATAAAACAACTTTCATATGTCCCTTTGGAACATTTACGTACAATCGCATGCCTTTTTTGGGTTATGTAATGCACCAGCAACTTTCCAAATGTGCATGATGTCGTTATTTGCGGACATGGTGGAAGATTTTCTGGAGATTTTCATGGTTGATTTCTCTGTATTTGCAGATAGCTTTGATAAATGCTTCGACAATCTATATAAATTGCTAAAGAGATGTGAAGAGACCAACCTTGCACTTAACTGGAAGAAATGCCATTTCATGGTTACAGAAGGAATAGTGTTGGGTCATAAGATTTCAGGGAAATGAATGGAGGTTGATAGGGCAAAAATAGAGGTGATAGAGAAGTTACCCCCTCCAACGAACTTAAAGACGTTGCGAGCCTTTCTTGGCCACGCATGATTCTATAGGTGGTTTATCAAGGACTTCTCTAAAGTTTCTAGACCTTTGACGGAACTACTTGCAAAAGATGTACCTTTTGTGTTTGAAGAAGAATGCAAGAAAACATTCAACACATTGAAGCAAATGCTTATAACTGCCCCAATTCGGGTAGCACCAGATTGGAATAAACCTTTTGAGCTTATGTGTAATGCAAGCGACACGGCAGTTGGAGCAGCCTTGGGGCAAAGGGAGGATAAAATCTTTAAACCTATCTATTACGCCACTACACTTTAATAAAGGTTTGAGAGGAATTATGCGACTACGGAGAATGAGCTCTTAGCTGTTATATTTGCGTTTGAAAAGTTTTGACCTTATCTGATAGGATCGAAAGTCACTGTATTCACTGACCATGTAGCTTTGAAATACCTTCTAACCAAGCAAGACTCCAAGCCGAGATTGTTAAGATGGATTCTACTCTTACAAGAGTTTGATGTTGAGATTAAAGATAAAAAGGGAACTAAGAACCAGGTGGCTGACCACCTGTCAAGATTAACTTTGCTGGAAGAAGAGCAACCGACTGAGATCAGGGAAAGCTTTCCCGATGAACAACTTTTTGCGGTCTCAGTGGTAGCTCGAGTTGAATCTCAGACCCGACATCATACATCAAGAGTGGGCAATGTATACCCTTGGTTTGCGGATATTGTTAATTATCTAGCAGGAAGGTACCTACCACCGGAATTCATGAATGCGGATAAGAAGAAGTTCTTCACGTATCTGAAGCATTATCATTGGGACGATCCCTACCTATACAAATTGTGCCCTGATGCCATTCTTAGGAGATGCGTCCATGACGATGAGATTCCAAGTATTTTGCACATGTGTCATTCTAGAGAAGCTGGAGGTCACTATAGGCCAGACAAGACAGCAGCAAAGGTACTGCAGTGTGGATTCTACTGGCCAACAATTCATAAATCTGCTTACGAGTTTACAAAAGCTTGTCATTCCTGTCAAAAGACTGGTTATATTTCGAAGCGGAATGAGATGCCACTGCAGAGTATATTAGAAGTGGAGTTATTCGATGCATGGGGAATTGACTTTGTTGGGCCATTCACATCGTCATAGTCAAATCGTTACATCCTGGTTGCAGACGATTATGCTTCCAAATGGGTGGAAGCAGTGGCTTCACCTACTAATGATGCCAGGGTTGTCCTGAGGTTTCTTAAGAAAAACATTTTGACGAGGTTTGGAGTGCCCAGAGCCATAATTAGTGATGGAGGGAGTCATTTTTGTAATAGGTTGTTTGAGAAGTTGATGATGAAATATGAGGTTAGGCATAAGATTGCAGCAACATATCACCCCCAGACAAGTGGACAAGTAGAGGTCACGAACAGAGAGATTAAGAGGATCATAGAGAAGACTGTGAATCCCATGAGGAAAGATTAGTCTTTGAAATTAGATGGCGCTCTTTAGGCGTACAGAACAGCTTATAGGACCATGATTGGGATGTCACCATATATGATAGCGTTTGGTAAAGCATGTCATTTATCGATAGAACTCGAGCACCGAGCGCTGTGGGCTACGAGGTTTCTAAACATGGATGAGAATTTAGCCGGTGAAAAGAGAATGCTAGAGTTGAATAGATTGGAGGAGTTTAGACTTCAAGCATATGAGAATGCCAAGATTTACAAGGAAAGAACGAAGCGTCTGCACGATAAGAAGATTCTGAACCGCACATTTCAAGTTGGAGATAAGGTGCTGGTATATAATTCGCGCCTTCGTCTTTTTTCTAGGAAGTTGAAGTCTAGATGGTATGGACCACATGTAGTCACGAAAGTCTTCAATTTAGGTGCATGTGCAGTTAGACATGAATACTCTGGGCAGACTTTCACAGTTAACGGCCACATGCTGAAACATTACCTAGAGCACAAGTCTAACCTTGAGTTGGAAGTCTTTACGTTGACAGAGCCAGAATATGAATAAAGGAGCCCTATTGGTAAAGTCGAGCTGGCGACTATAAACTCAGAACAATTTCTAAACCCTTATTTATTGCTTTTGTTTATTTAGGTTATTTTGAGTCAATAAAGTAGCATGACAATCACAAGGTTTTTTTCATCACATATATCTTCGGTCATCTGGCTAGAGATATATGTGGTTTTTTCTTTCACGATTCTCATGTGATACCCTCGTAAAAGTTTTCACGTCTTGCTTAGGCCAATAACAGAATAAAGTGGCTTAAACTGTTTTTGCGCATTCCTCCGGTATGCACAATTACCGCACCTAATTTTCTTGTTGCCTTTCACATGTTACCCACAGTTTTTGGAAGAATTTTGGAAAGCAGGTAACAACTTGGAAGAGGAATGACCTAGGAGCCAATGATTATGCTCCGGGATTCGTTTTGACTCAGCCGACATTTCCAGAGCTAAGTACCTTTCCTTTTCTTTATTATTAGTCATTAGGGACAATGTCTATAATAAGTGGGCAGTAGGCGTCTTAGCTGGATAATCGAAAAAAGGGAATACTTTTGGAAATTTTAACACTGTTTTTAGCTTGCTATTTGCACGTTTTCGAGTAAGGAATCGGTAGAATAGGAGCCCAAGTTCAATTTGAAGTGAGCTATAGCATATTCAATTTAGTATGGAAGAATGAGCATATGTTATGCTGTGTGAAGTAGTAACTTATTAACTGTTATTCTATCATTGCAATCAATATTTGAGCATATAATCTGAGTGAGAAGTGTTTAAGATCGGATGATGAGTTGTTTTAACCGGGAATCATAATTTGTCTGTCTATATACTTTAACAAATAGTTGTAAGACAAGGGAAGCAACTTGAATGCCAAAAGAGGTGACCGGGACAAAACAGGCTTGTGAGAGAAACAGAGAAAAATGTGAGGAAATCTGCCAGAAAAAAAAGAGATATGCAATAAAGGCAGCGAGGGAAGCGAACTCGTGTAAAAAGGGCACGACCATCGTATAAAAAGAAACAAACGAGGACTTAAGAGCGATGCTCAGTCCCCGAGTCCACCCGACCCAATTAAGGTACCATGTTGTGTACCCAAGTCTGAAGGCAAGATGAGCGAGTGTATGCACAAGCAAGTTAAGATTGTGTGGTTAATACAACTTGATTCTCCTCACGAACGCACTATCACGACCGATTCATCACACGACACATTGATGCATGATAAGTAGTGATTAATGGGGAGCTTATGGACTGTAGCTTGATATATGTTTCTGCCGAAAATCTTTATTGAATATGTGGTAGTTCATGGGGATTGCTCTTGGAGGTACATTCCGCCTTCATACTCTGCTCGCGGACGAGCAGAAGGCTAGTGGGGGGTAGTTGATGACGGTTAAATAATCTATCCTATGACATCAACATTCTATCCATTATGAGCTAAAAATAGTTGTTTCGACCTATAAATATGAACCATTTGAGTTGAATATCATATGTTGGGTTCGTGAGTCGAGAAATCTGCACTTAGCATTTATTTTCCCTATTTCAATATTATCTCGTGCATTATTTGATTATTTTCAGGATACGAAATATTGGGCTGAGCAACGTGGACGAATTTGGAGTGGATTGAATGAAAGGAATGAGCCTAGGGTATTCCAGAACCTTCCAAGTTAAGTCGGCTGAAGAAAAAGGACAAAATTGCCCTCGGTTTACCGAGGAGGCCCGCCTACTTACCGAGAGTCTAGATCCTTCCAAAACGTGTTTTCTTGGACTATGGGTAGAACTATATGTTTCTAAGTCGGTTTAGATAGCTATAAATAAAAGGCTTCGCCTCAGAACACAATGTACCCAAATTATTCAAGAAAAATTATGCAATAAAAGTTCTTTGTTCTTTATTTTATTTATTTTATGAGTTCTGGTCGGAGAGACGAATGAGTCGCCGCCTAGGGAGAGATCCGAGGGAGATCTACGCTCATCTTTGAGGGTATGATTTTCTGTCTTTTCCAAGATGTAGATCTATCGTTGTTCTATTCTACTAGTATGGTTTAATTGCTTATTTAGTTTAAATATGTAGTAGTTAGTTTATTTTACCCCATGTGTTATAGATTTAATTCGTTGGTAAAGAAATCATGAAATAGCGATTGCGTTCTTCAAATCTGCGACGGTCTATATCGCTAGATCTGAATACCTAGTAAATTACTAATTCATGATAATCGGCGCCAGCTATGTTGATCGATATATTTAACTTACTTGTTTTTAGCCTGATCAACTATTTGCATGTCATCGTAAACTAGCATGAAATACGAATAGTGAAGTGCTATGTTTGGACATTATCTTGAATGGACCCTAGGAACGTGTGATGGCCAAAATAGTGACAGTCCAACTTTAATCGGCAGTGTACCGAGTCGGATGCACTATAGTAGCGAGCAAGGTCGTATCCCACGAGGAATCAATCGAGTATCAAAGCCGTTTTCGGACTTAGTTTAGGTCAATCAAGATGTTTCAAGTTTAATTACACTAAAACAAAATATAAACTAAAGATGCTAAAGAGAGAGAGAGACATAGCCAAACCATGATCCAATTGATTACTTTCACCCCTCCAATTGATTAGCTCGGAATGGGATCAACCAACCTACCAACCTCTACTTATATTGACTCATTCATGGGTGCAAACTCCTAAGCTAGTATACGACGCCATACAACAATCGAACACCCTTTGCCCGGTTCAATGAATCCGCCTTTAAGAATTTAATTGACCGGAACAAGATTAACGCACTAGAGTTGCCCGATTTCACAACCGATAAACCTCGTTACCCAATCGATCTAAACAACTCAGTCAATTGTAAATAACGATCTTAAAACCCTTTTCCCACACCCTTCGCAACATACATTTATAAAAGTGGTGTGTGAATTCATGAACTAGGTGTACAAGCCAATTCAAGCATTAAGAACAAGTTTTAAGACATGAATTCATCAATATAACAACAATTAAACACTACCCATTCCCAATTTCATCAATTAGAGGGTGATTTCTTCAATTTTCACATAATTTGGCTATGAAAAGTTTAGCTACTCATAATAAAACTAAAAACAACAATCAAAGATAGACTTAAAGCCATAAATGAAAGAGGAACTCAAATTAATTACCAAAATCGTGGAGAATCGGAGTTTACATCAAGCTTTTTCAACACCCATGTCAATTGGTGAAGAAGAAGACCAAAAATCGTAAAATCCAAGAGTAGAGAAGAGAATTTAGCTAAAATCTAAGCTAGATTGTGTTTAATTTAAGTAAAAATGATGAAAGAGTGAATCTAGGGAAGAAGAATGGAAGAATTCGACCTAAGGGGGAGAAAAGTGTGAAAATCCAAGTGTAAAAGTGTCTCCAGAATGGCTAAAAAATCTATGCAACCCGTATTTATATTTTCCAGAAAAATGCAGGAAAAGTCATTTTGGCGCGCCCCAAAGTCTTTGGCGCGCCCCAAAGCTAACCAGTGATTCTCGCTAACTCTGTTTCACTTTGGCGCGCCCAACATCTTTGGCGTGCCCCTGGACTTGTTCGGTGACTTAATGTACATTCTGCTTCAACTTTGGCGTGCCCTTACAGCTTTTTGGCGTCGCCAAACTCCTCCAGCTCCAAATTCTTCACTTTTCTCTATTTTCTTCTATCTCCAACCATTGGTTTCATCTTTATACGCTCCACGCCTTGTCTCTCGGGCTCATGAGCACCTAGATCTGCGTCACAACATCTAACACAAACCGAGCATAATTCCACAAGATAGATAGGGCTCGAAAAGGGCCAAAAACATCGTAAAATGCCGAGGTTTTCCATCTATATGACGGTTTACCCCATGGTGGACGTGTAATGCGATTTTGCCCTAAATAAGGTCTAAAACTACCCGGAATGAACCAAAAGTGCCGTAAAGGGAGTTGAAACATGCACCGAGCATAGTAAAGTTGACTCTCATCAACCACCCCCACTTAGCATTTGCTCGCCCTCGAGCAAAATGAGCGTTCTAAAAAGAATCCAATGAGTCAACGTTACACGCCGTGAGTCAAGTCAATCACACATCAAAGACAACCGGGAAGTAAATGAGTGAATGCATACACTTAACCCTACCTTATCAAGCAAACGGGATGTGAGTGTGTGAATAGCTTCTCCTACATTTACCACGGTATACCGGTTTGGATTATGGATGCTAGGTTAAAACGACTACACCATAGGCTCATACTTCATAAGCATCTCCACTAATCGGGGCCAACCGAGGCTAAGTAAGGTCAAGTAGGACTTGCACGGTTGTAACGTTAGGCTAGGGACGGGGCTAACCGAAGGAAATTTCTGGGGAATAAACAACAAAGAGATAAAAACGAGCAAGCTTAATCACGGGGTGTGTAAACACAAAACGTAGCTAGCTCTACCCTTCTCTAGCTCAAAAATGAAACTAGAAACATGATCCAAGAAATAAAATGCCATATCGCACTATGTCTCAAGTGTAACGAGGCAAAAGCATACAAGAATCATGTTTCTATACTAAGAATTCATCCCAAACACCAACATCATCTAACAAATCAACAACATAAGTCTTAAAACGCTTGGTTTTCTTTGACTCAACCTTTATTACACTTTTATTGACTTTTATTGCAAGCTTTCTTTGATTGATTTCATTTTCTTTTGACTTTTCTTCTTTTTTTTTCTTTTTTTTTTTTGAAATTAGAAAGCTGCAATATACAGTTTAAATAGGTTTGAGTCAAAGGCCATCACATACATACAATATAAAAAAAAAAAATGAGCTCATACCCTCCAAATCGTGAAATAGCTCGTAAAAACCAACTCCTCTATACATGCGTACTCCTCTACCACCCCACACTTGCTTTAGCAAGTGTGCTCGAAATGAAAATATTAAGCTTGACTCGTAGGGTGTCCAAGGGAACGTAGACCACAAATAAGGCTCAAGGGTCGGGTAATTACGGGCTAAATAACGAAGGCTAAATGTCGGATGGGGTCTAACCATCCTACCAAGGCTTAGAGGGTTCTTGTGGAATATGTCACGGGATGGCTATTTGGCTCACAGTTAGGTCAAAGAAATGCCATAACTATCGTCCCAAACTCTACCAAGGTCGGCCTTTCTATTTCGTCTCTGGTTAATGGTATGAGTTCTAGGTAGCGAATTGTGCCTAAGCCTACCATAATCGGTCACTAGTTACCATGGCTCATGAAATCGAAGCTATACGTGCGTGAAAATCCCATTTCCAAAATAAGGTAGTAAGTCAAGTAGCATGTATTCAGACATTTACTATACCGTTTACCCTATCAACGTGACGACTCAACACACGAATGTAACATCAAAACCTTGTAAAATTTTAGAAATTGCTCAATTTACTCAAGAAGTGACCAAACACTAAGCATACAACACAATGGCTCAAAAGGAATAATGAAATGCGTAATAATAGCTAAGCCTACCACCCCCCACTTTAAATGCAACACTGTCCTCAGTGTGTGAATGAAAAAGGAAAGAAGGCTTAGCTTAACCCGGCAGAAAGGCGCGAAATGGTGTATAGGACATATCCACGAAGGCCCATCATCGAATATCTGATGCAAGAGAGAAAACCAAGAAACGCATGCACGGGGAACAGCCACCGTGCCACAAGCAAGCGACAAACATCGAGAGATAATCAAAAAGCTCAAAGTCACATACACTAGTATATGAAACCAAAAGTACCATACTCGGATCACATGAGATGAAAAGATAGTAAAAGCTAAAATAACCATCCATGCATAAAATAAAGGCCAAAGTGATACCAATCCAAGTACAGAACAAAAGGAAGAAGAAATAAAGAGTCAAGTGCCCTAAAGGGCTTACATCTCCAAAAATAGTCAAAAGAGACAGACTCAGTACTAGTCTAAACGTAAAATAGCTGTGCAAAACAATAAAGCTCTAGACCTAGTCCTGAGTCGACTCATCTAGCAAGTGCTCTGAAGGCTGGATCTGTGGAGGACTCGAGCAAAGAGAACTTTGTGTCGGAGCAACTCCTGGCTGCTCGCCTCGACCTCCTCGGTGAGCCACCGAACCTACCTGTGCATCAACCACCACATCTGTGCCCTCTGTACCCTGTACTGATGTGTCTGCACCCTCCTCGTCTCCCTCTGAAGAACTGCCATCAGAAGACCCTGAATCATCACCACTACCATCACCACCCCCTGAACCATCATCACTACCATCACCAACCTCACCGCCCTCATGAGTGCCAGCCTCCCTAGCTCCCCTCTCAGTAAAACCAGCCCGGGTGAGGAAAGTATCCAGCTCTCCAGGATAGACATAAGAAGCAGCAGGATCACGGAGAAAAGCGTGGACAGAAGGACCACCAGAAACTCTCAGGGCCCGGACAATACCAGCAAGGACAAGCCTCTGATCCTCCGCCCACTCCCTCTGTGCAGCGGCAGCAGTATACATGTGTCGCTCAAAGGTGGAAAGAGTGGAGGTGGGTGGAGCAGAAGATCGGCTACGGGGTGGCCTAGGAGCCCTGGAGGAAGAAGGGGTGTCTGAGGGTGCACGGAGAGGACGTGCTAAGGAACTCTGTCTAACAATCCAACCCGACTTCTTCCCACCAGTCTCATCATCATCATAAACGCGGACTTGGACACCATGGGCAAGCTCACAGATGAGATGTGGAAAGATAATGCTCCTAGAACGGTCGTGACGGACATCCTTGAAAGACTCGTAAATAACCTTACCGACATTGATTGGAAGATTGCTATGTAGGGCATTGACTAAGTCAAAGTCGGGAAGCTTGAGGTTGGTGATGTTCTCACGAGGACGGAGACGGCTAAGGACAAAGCGTGAAATGACTCTCGAATCAACTGCCACACCCGGGTGCCGATATCAAGCCGGACACCTGAGTTATTGAGGTTCCAAGGGACTTGTGGACAAAGGGCTAACCTACCTTCCTCTTGGTGATCCACCCCCCCAAGTCTCTTAGCCTCAAGGACGGCTTTGTAGTCGGCCTCCTCGGGTACTTCAGGGATAGAAAAGTGAGAGTTAATGACCTCAGGAGAGAAAGGGATATCAACACCTCGGACTATGACTACACCCTTCTCAAGATCAACCACCGAGAAATTACCCCAAAACTCACGAACGATGGACATATTGGGTGGATTGACAGGTGCAGTCATGAGTTTTTCCCACTTATGGTTATTAAGGTTCTGGACAAAGGCACTGTCGACCTGAGAAGTGTCAATGGCTCGCTCAAGGGTGGCATTCCTTTTACGGTAGACTTGCATGTAATTCCGGTAAGCTTGAGTGGAGGTAAACCGTTGTTCTAAAGGGAGAGGGTCGTCTGGAAGTTGAGGGCCCCTAGGAGGGTTAGAACGAGTGGCAGTAGGACTATGGATAGTGAGAGGGGCTTGTCCGGTTCGGGGCTTTTTCTGGGGGTTGGCCTTGGCCTTAGCCAGAGCTTTAGCCTTGGCTTTGCCCTTGCCTTTACCGGAGGAGGAAGCTTCGGGTTGAGGACGTTTGGGTGCCATAAGCCTAAGTTTGAGATCAAAAACAACACCAAAACAGCCCCAAAAACAGAGAGTTTGAACCCCAAAACAACAGCACCACCACCACAATACCAAAACAACCACAATCCCACAACAAACCAAAATTAAATCACCAACACATCCCAGCCATCATCAAAACAACCACAGAACAACCAAAATCCCAATCAATCCATCACCAACAACAACAAAACAACACAACATCAACACAAACACACCAACACGTCCACACACCACCCAGCCATAGCCACCAACAGAAGCCAAAGCAAGAAAATGGAGCAGAACAGAAAACCCAAATTAGCTACGGTTGAAAACAAGTCGAAATTGTGACTCCTCAACCCTAAAATTCGAAAATTGACAAGGGAATCAAGCCACAATTACCAGATGAGAGCCAAAACGAACTGTAGGAGGGATGCCATGATCGAATTCAGCAAAAACGGTTGAGGGCCGGCCGGAAAAGGTTGCTTACTCCGGCGTTAATGGTGAAAGAACGCAGCAGCAGCAGGGCTTCCGACTTTGAGGGGAAACGAAGGCCGAGAGAGAGAGAGATTGATTTGAGGGGTGGAGTTGTGGAGCCTGGAGGAGTGGATTGGTGCGGCCGGAAGGAGAAATTACGGGGTGGAAATGGCGATTCGGGTGGAAGGGGGGGAGACGACGGACAAAGAACCGATTTGGGAAAGAAGAAAGAATGAAATAGAAAAGGGGTGGATTTTGTTATAAAAGCCAGGTTGGCGCGCGCTGAAGGTGTGGGCGTGCGCTAAAATGAAAAGAAAGCAGCTGGAGCACGCTGATAGAACTTGGCGGGCGCTAAGTTGATTGGCGCGCTCAGATCCTGAACAGAGGCTAAGCAGGATACTGGTTGGGTTTTGGCGCGCGCTAAATGTTGTTGGCGTGCGCCAAAGTGTTCTGTGCCCCAAAACACAATTTTTAGGTCAAAACTCCCCAAGCAAAACACCTAGATCACCTCTAACACCCAAAAACTAAAGAAAAACAGGGAAACAGTGGGTTGCCTCCCCCAAGCGCCTTTGTTTTACGTCGTTGGCTCGACGGAATGACTTATACGGTGTCAACTTTAGAGTTATACTGTTGACACAAAGGTGGAATTGGTGGATAGAAAGAAGTTTGATGGAGTTATACGATTTGAATGCCAAGTTTAGAGGCCTTGACAAGACTCACAAGGTCCCACACAAGGGACGGGATCCTTAAGGAGAATAACCTCGAGTGCCTCATCGAAATGTAACCTTTCGTACTTCTTCAACCGAAGGCCATTTGTAACAAACTTCCCTTTGGTTGGGTGAATGATTTCGACGGCACCGGAGGGGTAGACCTTAGAAACTACATAAGGACCCGACCACCGAGATTTGAGTTTTCCTTGAAAAAGGTGAAGGCGAGTGTTATAAAGGAGGACTTCGTCACCTTCTTTAAATTCTCGAGGCTTAATAGCTCTATCGTGAAGTAACTTAGTCTTTTCCTTATAGTCCCTCGCACTCTCGTAAGCTCTAAGGCGAAACTCATCTAACTCATTTAACTGTGCTAACCGCCTCTCTCCTACTAGACCCTCATCCAAGTTTAGGAACCGGGTAGCCCAATATGCCTTATGCTCAAGTTCTACGGGTAGGTGACAAGACTTCCCATACACTAACATGTAAGGTGACATACCTATGGGAGTCTTAAAAAGCGTTTCTAAGGGCCCATAATGCATCATCTAACTTATTAGCCCAATCCTTGGGGTGTGAATTCACTTTGTTTTCTCAAGGATACGCTTAATCCCCGGTTACTCACTTCCACTTGGCCACTAGTTTGGGGTGATAGGCTGTCCCAACTTATGCTTGACCCCATACTTGGCTAAAAGAGTGTTGAAAGGACGGTTATGGAAGTGACTACCGTTATCACTAATGATAGCACGTGGTACCCCAAAACGAGCAAAGATATACTTTTGATGAACCGGATGACCACATTTCTATCATTAGTGGGAGATGCTATGGCTTCGACCCATTTTGACACATAATCACACGCAACCAAGATATACTTATTGCTATACGATGACGGATAAGGTCCTATAAAATCCAACCCCCAAACATCGAACACCTCACACTCAAGGATAGGCTTTTGGGGCATCTCATTTCTCCTAGATATCCGACCTACCCGTTGACAAGCGTCGCAAGCTTTCACATAGGCATAAGAGTCTCGAAAGATAGTTGGCCAATAAAAACCACTTTGGAGCACTTTGAGAGCGGTTTTGTCCCCCGCAAGATGACCACCGGCTTCCCGGTCATGGCAAAACGAGAGGATGTTCAATTTAGCTATCATGGACACACCTACGAATTATGCCATCCGAGCACCTTCTAAATAGATAAGGGTCATCCCACAAGTAAAAACGAATGTCACTGTGGAACTTCTTGCGTTGGTAGTCCTTTAAACTAGGATCTATATAACCGCAAGCAAGGTAGTTCACAAAAGGAGCGTACCACGGGTCACCATACCCACCCCGTGGCTCACGAGCATTCCTTTTCATCGGTAGCATTGCATCCACTACCATCAACTGCTCATCTGGGAATGACTCATTAATCTCCTTCTCAAATCTTCGCACCTCCTCATTTAATGTCATACGGCTCAAATGATCTGCCACCACATTCTCACAGCCCTTCCGATCTTTAATTTGCACGTCGAACTCTTGAAGAAGCAAGATCCACCGTAATAAACGGGGTTTTGCCTCTTGCTTAGCAAATAAGTACCTCAACGCAGCATGATCGGTATGCACGATCACCTTAGATCCAACTAGATACGACCGAAACTTATCGAAAGCAAAGACAACGGCAAGTAATTCCTTTTAGGTCGTGGCATACTTGACCGCTTGGGGTTAAGTGTGTGACTAGAGTAGTAAATGGGCTTAAATATCTTATCAACTTTCTGCCTAAAACAGCCCCTACAAAGCGATGTCACTAGCATCACACATAACCTCAAACTCACGGGACCAATCGGGTGCAACTAGAATCGGTGCGGTCACTAATAATCGTTTAAGCATGTGAAAGGCATCGACACACTCTTGAGTGAATATAAAGGAGTGTCTTTTGTGAGCAAGAGTGTGAGTGGCCTAGCAATCTTAGAAAATCCTTGATAAAACGCCGGTAAAAGCCCGCGTGACCAAGAAAAGCCGAAGGGTCTTCAAGTTCGTGAGGCGGGCAATTTTCAATTGCCACAACCTTGGCTCTATCAACTTCAATCCCTTCGTGAAATCTTATGGCTAACACTATGCCCTCTTCTACCATGAAATGACACTTTTCCCAATTAAGCACAAGATTAGTGTCTTCACACCTTTGCAAAACTTTATCAAGATTACTCAAACAATCATCAAAGGAGTCTCCAAACACACTAAAGTCATCCATAAAGACTTCCAAGAATTTCTCAATCATGTCCGCAAAGATAGCCGTCATGCATCTTTGGAATGTCGCGGGTGCATTACACACCGAAAGGCATCCGTCTAAATGCAAAGGTACCATAGGGACATGTAAAGGTAGTTTTCTCTTGATCCTTTGGATCAATGCAAATTTGGTAGTAGCCACTAAAACCATCGAAAAAACATGAAAAGTCATGACCACTCAACCTTTCTAACATTTGATCGATAAAAGGCAAGGGAAGTGATCTTTCCTAGTCGCATCATTCGATTTTAGATAATCAATGCAAACACGATAACCAAAGTGACTAAGCGGTAGGGATCATTTCATTGTTTTCATTAGGTTGAAACAGTCATACCTCCATTTTTAGGCACCACTTGGGTAGGGCTTACCCACTCGCTATCCGATATGGCGTAGATGATTCCATGCTCCAGCATTTTCACCACGTCCTTACGCACCACCTCTTGAAGGTGTGGATTGAGCCTTCTTTGACATTGCCTCACCGGCTTCATCCTCCTCCAATATGATCTTGTGCTTGCAAACCTCGGGGCTAATACCCGGATATCAACCATCTTCCACCCAAAGGCTTTCTTATGCCTCCTTAGCACTTTCATTAGCTTTTCTTCCTGCAAAGATGTTAGTGCCGTAGAAATAATCAAAGGTAACAAATTATCGGACTCAAGAAAAGCATACTTAAGGTGCTCCGGGAGTGGCTTTAATTCCAAATCCTTTGGTGGCTCCTCGATAGACGGCTTCATCTTCTCACTGTTGAGGCCAAGCTCTAGATATTTATGCCATGACGCCTCAAGAAAGGGTGTTGCCTCCAACTCACAAGCCGCTTCTCTCAATTCTTCGTTATCATCATGAATTGTGCTAGACTTCATTAAGCACTCCTCCATTGGCTCTTGATAACCCTGCGTGTTAGCAACCTCGGAAACACAAGAATATATAGATTCAACTTCATCACATTCCTCAATATTATCATGGGGGTACTTAATGGCATCAAACACATTCATAGTCACACTCTCGTCTCCTACCCTCATAGTGATATCGCCCTTGGCTACATCTACATTAGCACTTCCAGTAGCAAGGAAAGGTCTCCCTAGCAAAAGTGAATTCCTAGGGTCCTCCGCAACATCTAGCACAACAAAATCGGCCGGGAACACAAACTTATCAACTTGGACTAACACATCCTCTAATATTCCCATAGGCCTCCTAAGGGTCCGGTCGGCCATTTGTAAAGTCATATTGGTCTCGGTTAACCTACCTAGGCCCAACCTCTCATAGATACTCCTAGGCATGAGATTCACACTAGCACCTAGGTCACATAAAGCTTTTGGAAATCTAATAGAGCCAATGGTGCAAGGGATAGAAAAACATCCGGGGTCTTTCTTTTTAGGCGGAAGCTTGTTTTGAAAGACCGCGGAGCATTCTTCATTTAGGCACACCACCTCATCCATCTTGGCCTTGTTGGACAATATCCCTTTCAAAAACTTAACATACGAAGGCATGTTAGCTATAGCATCAACCAAAGGGATATTTATCTCAACTTTGCGCAAGATGTCAAGGAACTTGTTTTGACTCTTAGATAACACATCCTTCTTAGGACCTCTAGGGAGAAAAGGTAAAGTGTTCAAATCAAACGGGGTAGAAGAAGTATTCATACCATTGCTACTTGTACCTTTCCTTTGTGGATTGGAAGTGGTTGTGTCCCCTTTGCTAGTCGCTTTCGGTGCCTCCTCAACTTGCTTGTGAGCTTCACTAGCATGCTCTCCAACAACTTGATCTTTATTATCACCTTCTACCAAATCATCCACTTTGCCTTTACCATGATCTTCAACGCTTTTCCTCACCCCAATGTCATTACCAATCACCTTGCCACTTCTTGTAGAGATAGCATTCACACCCTTGGGATTTCTCACGGTGTTACTCGGCAAGCCTCCAACCAAATCTTGGTATTAGCATTTTCGGTCAATTGACCTACTTGGGTCTCAACGTTCCTCAATGCCGATTGAAATGTGGTGGCATTGGTCCTAATGTCCCTCAACTCCCTCCCTTGATCTTGGAGAGTTCTTCCTTGCTCTTGGAGAGTTCTTCCTTGATCTTGCAACATTCTCCCATGCTCTTGCAATGTCTTGTTAATTTGCTCCAAGAGAATATCGGTAGAACTCTTTTGTGGAATAGGAGCTATTGGTGGGGGTTGAGAATAGCTTCCTTGAGAGTAGTTTTGATGAGCATTCGGATGTTGGTAAGTTCCGGGTTGTTGTTGTCGAGGAGCTTGATTGCCTTGATAAGAAGAACTTTGTGGAGGCCTAGAGGATTGCCCTTGATTCGGACCACGACCCCAAGTCAAATTAGGATTCTCCCTCCAATTCTGTTGAGCTCCTTGAAAATCATAGTTTTGGACACGCCCTTGCCCCACATAATTAGCATCATAGGGTTGTGTGTCCAACATCAAACTCGTATCCATTGGTTCAATCACGGTTTTCCATAGGTGGTGAGAGGGTTAAAATCCATTTGCCCCGCATTCAATTTCCCTAATCGTAGGCATTCATCAAAGATTGTTGCAATGAATTCGCATTAGCCACTAAGGTCCCGGCTTGAGGTGCTACTTGAGCTTTCATTGGCACAGATTGTTGGTGGTGTATTTGGAGATGTGCAATTCATAGCGAATGTTCACCACCACAAAGTTGACATAACCGGGCCTTCTTGTTCTCTAAAGCCAAATCATCAACTTTTTGTTCCATAGCTAACACCTTGTTATGCCACTCGGAGTTCCTTTCGGGCTCATCTACCACGGCGGTCACAAGTGGCTTTTTATGCTTTAGTTGCTTTCTTCCCGAACTCCATTGCCTATTATTCTCACAAATCCTCTCAATGGTGGCCAATGCCACATCCGGTGCTACATCCATGATGGATCCTCCACATGCCCCATTCAATTGTTGCATTGAACTACCATCCAAATTTCGATAGAATAGGTGCACTTGATCCCATGCTTCAAATCCATGTTGAGGGCATTTTCGTAACATGGTCTTGAACCGATCCCATGCCTCAAATAAATCTTCACCCAATAGTTGCTCAAAATTAGAGATGTCGGACTTCAAGTCAAGAGCCTTCGATGGTGGAAAGTACTTGAGCAAGCATGTGCTAGCAACTTGTTCCCATGTGTGGAGAGAGTCATGAGCTAAAGATGAATACCACTCCTCGCCTTCCTTTTAGAGCAAAAGGGAACAAAAGTAGCCGAACCGCTTCCTCACCAACCCCATTTATCTTCAACTGTTTTGCACACCTCAAGAAATTATTGATGAAAGTGTTCGGATCATCCGTCGCCTTTCCTTCAAATTGAGCATTATCTCAAGTAAATGCCAAACATGTTGCCTTATTTCCAAGTTATTAGCCGCAACGGCCGGTACTCGAATAGGACTATGACCCGTGGTAGCCATCGGTGTCACATAATCTCTACAAAGCCTCA
Source organism: Gentiana macrophylla (assembly GCA_026214975.1). Classification (NCBI taxonomy): domain Eukaryota; kingdom Viridiplantae; phylum Streptophyta; class Magnoliopsida; order Gentianales; family Gentianaceae; genus Gentiana; species Gentiana macrophylla. The sequence continues at coordinate 16,259,476 of CM047816.1, read as the reverse complement.
CCGGTCGATTTCCGCTTGGTTTACTTGAGCTTGAGGTACATATGGTTGAGGATTCACTATGGGATTTGGTTGAGGATTAGCTTGAGGGTAAATTGTTGAGCATACGGATTGGCCATTTGAGGAATTGGTTCATCATAGGGTTCATCATGGGATTCATCATAGGATTGAATTGGGCCATTTGCATCATCATTTGTTGATATTGTTGAAGGAATTGGGGGTCCATTTGTGGAGGTTGTTGTGTTTGAGGGATTTGTGGGGTTTGAAGAGGGATATTGGTCCTTTGTTGAAAGTGATTGGTCAATGAAGGACTACGCACAATATTCCCTTCTCTAGGTAAAGGTTCCATCCTTGGGGAGAGTGAATTGGACGGTTGACCTTGATATTGAGTAGTATCCCTTTCCTCAAACGGATTCACACTTCTTTCTCGGTCCATACCTCGGTCAAACTCAAGATCTTCATTCCCCGTAGCCATACTAGAAGTCTCGGAACTAAAACTCTCACTTTCCAACTCTTGAGTAACTTCTTCAACTTGAACTACCTTGTTTATTAAGGCGTTTGGTGTCTAGCCAGCCAAAGCCTCAATCTCGGGAATATATGGAAGTAATGGTTCCTTTGAGCTTCGGTCATACACTACAAGGAGCAAACAACACAAAAACGGTAAAATAAAAACAACCTAAGCCTAAATCTCCAAAGGACTTATGAGATATCGATCAAATCCCCGGCAACGGCGCCAGAAAACTTGATGGCCAAAATAGTGACAGTCCAACTTTAATCGGCAGTGTACCGAGTCGGATGCACTATAGTAGCGAGCAAGGTCGTATCCCACGAGGAATCAATCGAGTATCAAAGCCGTTTTCGGACTTAGTTTAGGTCAATCAAGATGTTTCAAGTTTAATTACACTAAAACAAAATATAAACTAAAGATGCTAGAGAGAGAGACATAGCCAAACCATGATCCAATTGATTACTTTCACCCCTCCAATTGATTAGCTCGGGAATGGGATCAACCAACCTACCAACCTCTACTTATATTGACTCATTCATGGGTGCAAACTCTAAGCTAGTGTATCGACGCCATACAACAATCGAACACCCTTTGCCCGTTCAACAGTCCGCCTTTAAGAATTTAATTGACGGAACAAGATTAACGCACTAGAGTTGCCCGATTTCACAACCGATAAACCTCGTTACCCAATCGATCTAAACAACTCAGTCAATTGTAAATAACGATCTTAAAACCCTTTTCCCACACCCTTCGCAACATACATTTATAAAAGTGGTGTGTGAATTCATGAACTAGGTGTACAAGCCAATTCAAGCATTAAGAACAAGTTTTAAGACATGAATTCATCAATATAACAACAATTAAACACTACCCATTCCCAATTTCATCAATTAGAGGTGATTTCTTCAATTTTCACATAATTTGGCTATGAAAAGTTTAGCTACTCATAATAAAACTAAAAACAACAATCAAAGATAGACTTAAAGCCATAAATGAAAGAGGAACTGAAATTAATTACCAAAATCGTGGAGAATCGGAGTTTACATCAAGCTTTTTCAACACCCATGTCAATTGGTGAAGAAGAAGACCAAAAATCAGAAAATCCAAGAGTAGAGAGAAGAGAATTTAGCTAAAATCTAAGCTAGATTGTGTTTAATTTAAGTAAAAAATGATGAAAGAGTGAATCTAGGGAAGAAGAATGGAAGAATTCGACCTAAGGGGGAGAAAAGTGTGAAAATCCAAGTGTAAAAGTGTCTCCAGAATGGCTAAAAAAATACATGCAACCCGTATTTATATTTTCCGAGAAAAAATGCGGGAAAAGTCATTTTGGCGCGCCCCAAAGTCTTTGGCGCGCCCCAAAACTGCTTCAGTGATTCTGCTAACTCTCTGTTTCACTTTGGCGCGCCCCAACATCTTTGGCGTGCCCCAGACTTGTTCAGTGACTTAATGTACATTCTGCTTCAACTTTGGCGTGCCCAACGACTTTAGCGTCGCCAAACTCCTCCAGCTCCAAATTCTTCACTTTTCTCTATTTTCTTCTATCTCCAACCATTGGTTTCATCTTTATACGCTCCACGCCTTGTCTCTCGGGCTCATGAGCACCTAGATCTGCGTCACAACATCTAACACAAACCGAGCATAATTCCACAAGATAGATAAGGCTCGAAAGGGCCAAAAACATCGTAAAATGCGAGGTTTTCCATCTATATGACGGTTTACCCCATGGTGGGCGTGTAATGCGATTTTGCCCTAAATAAGGTCTAAAACTACCGGAATGAACCAAAAGTGCCGTAAAGGGAGTTGAAACATGCACGGAGCATAGTAAAGTTGACTCTCATCAACGTCTTTGATCAATGTCGATAAATTGTGTTTAGGCGGGTTTGCGGTATGAGTTAGAGCTCAATATCGACATCTCTAGTTCTTTATGTGTATGGGCTATTACGGACCAATTAAGGAGGGTAGCATGCATATAGATTGTCTACTACCATTGTCGGAGTAGATAGGGTTAGGAGTTGTACCCGTAGCTGAACAATGAATAAATTCATCAATGGGGAGGATTGTTGCATGTGTGGGGGGAATAACTAATTATTCATAATTAAACTAATACCTTAGAAACTCGTTTTTGCTTAAGCTTGAACATGCATAACCTTGTTAGTTTGAGGCACCAATTTCTCTCTCTTATCTATATTATAGTTGGTCGTAGACCATATTCGTGACAAGCTCAATCTTGATAATTAGACATTCTTATGAGTCTCTGTGGGATCGACCTTGACTCGTCAGTACTCTATTACGATAGACCTAGTTCTATTGCTAGTAAGTGCTTTGCACGCGATCAAATTTTAAAAAGAATGACGGAAATTCTCTTCAAGTCGCCATTATGGGTTTCCTAATTGCCGGACTTTCGAGCCACTGAAGGAGGAGAATGAAGAAAGAGGAGCGGTTGTACGTATTTGTGCAAGGGCTTATGGTTTTAGTCAACATTTTATCTTTTGTGTCATCCCATTGTCTCAAAAACATGATAAATTTATGTTCTACGTGGCATAATAATCTATGTGTCATGCATGTGGTATTCATGTGTTTAAATTTAGTGTAATATGGATTTTGAGTTGACGCAAAAACAATTTGTCGTCTCAAAAGTATATGAAAAATTATGCGCCAAAATTGCCGCCAATAAATGCAAAATCGTATTGAACTTTTAGCGGCAACATTTTCATGTGTTGTCTCAAATAGTGTTTTTCCACCAAATATTTATCATAGCGGGAGAGTATTTGTGTCAATGTTGTCTCATATAATATCATTTGTGTCAACGTTAAATCAACCTCGTGTATACTAGGTGATTTATCTTTGGTGGTTTGACGACCCACCAAATTTTAATATTTAGTGGGTAGTCAAACTACCAAAGATCAATCCTACAACCTTTATAGCTAGTATAGCAGAAGTAGGGGTCAAACCCACAGGGAACAGTGTATTTAATTCTCTTAAAATCTGTAAAATAAAAGATATTTGAGTTTTTATAACTATTTTCTATGAATAAAAATGGAAAGAAAGTAATGAAAAATAAACTAAAAAGAACTCCAGCTAACTAATTATTTCCCCCTCAATTTCTACGATTGATCATCGACTCAAGGATAACTCGTTAAATTATTAATAAATTGGTTATAGTCAACGACAACCGTCAAGTGACCAATCTCTCCTAAATTCAATAATCAAGACACGTTCGTTAAATATTCTCTAACCGGAAGACACCCCTAGACACGGTCATAGGAGTTTGGAATCCGGCCGGAAGCATTAAGGTTTGAGAGACCCAATTCAAGGTATTAATCCAACCGGACTAATTTTAACCTAGATTATCTATTTCCACAACAGAGAATCCTACGGGCTACGAACCGGCAGGTAATGTGTTGTTTACCACTAAAAATCCAATCTTTTATGGCAACCGCCTAAGTTGGATTTTGATACTAGATCAAAATAAACGCTTAATCATCACGCGCCAACAATTAAACGAATAATTCTAATTCTCTAATGTAAATCAGAAAACAGACAAATACTAATACTCAAACGAGGAGAAAACACAATTAGATCTCACAACCATACGAAATCAAGGATTCAATAATCAATTAACTGAAAAGAAAAATTAACTACTCATAAAATAAAAAATATAATCTACATAAAAAAGAGAGTACAATAGTACCATTATTCCATGAAAGAAAATTGCCGGCAACGTACAAAGGAGATGCGCCGCCCTCCTCTCTCTCCGTTCCCAACTATTTCGAGTTGCCTTATTCAAATATAAAACCTAATCTAATAATTTTCTGTCCTTCCCCTTCTCATTTTGCTCCCGTACTGCATACATAAATGAGTGGAGAATGTAAATCAGGGAAGCCCAACTTTTTAATCCTAATGTCTTGAAAGCCTTATTTAATAATAATAATAATAATAATAATAATAAAGGAAAATTAGGGATTAGGACATTTTCTATATTTTTTTTAATTAACAGTCCTAGTTAACATTTTTTATAGGGTAAAGGACATAATTAAATTTATATGACTAAATTGCCCTCGATTAACATGTTCTTATCTTTTAGCTTTTGAAGAGAAACTCAATGTCGGCTCATCTTTATCCCTTTCGAAGAAACTGAATGTCGGAGAAAAAAATTTGCTCCGACGGACTTCAATCGTGAATCTTCCATTGTTTCGTTTCCTAATTAATTTGTTCGATCATCTAATTGGAAGGATTAGTTCATTGCAGATCCTCTATTCATCGTATGTTTTGGGAATTTTTTCTATATTCTTGTTCAAAAGAATTAGAGATCCGAAATCTGAATTTTGTAAGTTAAATTTCGATCTTCTAATGAAATTGAGCATAAATGCGAGTTTGTTAAGTTTAATTGCTTCTTGATCCTGACTTTGATGTTTAATTTCTGAATACCGAGTATTTCTTATGAGAAATATTACGATTCACTTTGCTTATTTTCTCGATTCATGTTTTATCTCAATAGTGGAGCAATTTTGAGTTTTATAAGTTAAATTTCAATCTTCCTAATGGAATTGAACATAAATCTGAGTTTGTAAAGTTTAATTTATTGTTGATCTTTGAGTTTGATTTTTGTTTTACATATATTGTGTGTTTTATGAGAAATAATATGATTCATGATGATTTTCTCTGATTCGTTTGTTGTGTAGGTTTTGAAGATGGTATTCCTTATTTGTACTTACAATGGAGAGTCATGTGTTTTGAAAATCAAAGAATTTGATACTCTACGTAGTATTAAGCCGTATATATGTGAGAGATGGAGTTCATTGAGAGAAGACATGATCGGTTTGTATTATTCATTACCCGAACAAGCAAATTGTTTTCTTTTCAATAATGAAGATGTTGAAATCATGTTGTGCATGTATGCCTTGTTCGATTGCATCACGTGTATGCAGGCATATGTTGTTTGTAATGGTTCTCTGCGGCTTCTAGCGTGGCTACCGTGGGCTTCTACCGTGGCTTCTACGTGGCTTGTACTAGTATTGAATCAGTTACATCATCATCTATTCTTTGAATCGATGATGAGGAGATCAATTTGCTTCCTACGTTTTGTCCTCGGAAGGAGAATATGCAACTTTCTATCAAGCCGGGATAAGTGTGTAGAATGTGTTGGTCAAAAATTTGTTGGTGGAGCAGCAGTTTTAGAAAGCATTGTGTAAAATGTCCATTCACGATGGGTTTGATTTCATATCGTTAAGAATGATGATAAGAGGATTATGGCGGTGTGTGCAAGAAGAGATGAAACAATTTGTGCTTGGATGGTTAGTGCGAAAAGGAAATTATTAATGGATTTTTATGTTAAGAAGATCGTGAGTTACATACATGTGGTGCGTCATCGCGTTCTTTCAAAGGGCATCGGATGAGTTCATCTTTGGTTTGTGATTTGGTTTGTAATGAAGTTCGTGATGATCCCTCAATAAAGCCTATTGATGTTAAGCGTCGTCTTTTTCAAATCATGAGTGCACTGTTTCATATTACAATTCTTGGACCGGTATCAAAAAAAAGCGAAGAATGCTCTGTTTGGTGACATGAAAGAATCTTTTAATTTTTAAATTCATATGTGTCAAAGATTCGTGAAACGAACCCCGGCTCTTATGTGGTATTGGAAGTTGATGAGGTTTCAAGTCGGTTTAAGAGGGTGTTTGTTGCGTTTCATGGCTGCATTGAGGGATTTAAACATTGCCGGCCAATGCTGTGTTTGGATGGAGCTCATTTGAAAACACAATTTAAAGCTCAGCTTTTGTCGGCAGTTGCGAAAGATGGTGATCAAGGTACTGTATTCATTCTATGGCTAGAGTTGTGTTATTGGTTTATTCATTTTTTTTTCTGTTTTTTGTGTTACTTTATTGTCTTTATTACTTGACATGTTTATATGAATCTGTTCTTTTTGTATCAGGCTTGTACCCTGTTTGTTTTGCGGTTGTTGACTCGGAAAATACTGAGAACTGGCATTGGTTTTTTATGAATTTGAAGAACATAGTTGATCCCACTAGGCGAATTACGTTTATTTCGGATAGAAATACTGGTTTAGTAGATTCCAGGCCTATTGTTTTCCCAGATTCAGACCATGCTTTTTGCCTTTTTCATATTAAGTTGAATTTGAAAGACAAATTTAGGGGTTCCAGATTCAGCAAGGGTTTTAAGAAGCGTATGGTTTATCTTTTGCGACAGTGTGCTTATGCACCAACAGTTGAGCTATATGATAGTTTGATGAGTGTTATGTTACAAGAGGGTAAGACAGTTATATATGATTTCTTTACTGCCTTACCTGCTGAAAGATGGACGAATGCTCATTTTAAAGGCATGCGATATGGTGAAATGTCTTCAAGTGCAAGCGAATCATTTAATTAAGTGGGTTTCAAAGAGAGGCAATTACCCGTATGTAATATGATTGATGCTCTGCGTTTGAAGATTATGAAACAAATTTCTGGTATGTTTCTGTTTAATTGCTTTTTGTGTTATGTATTTTAAATGCTTTTGTATATTTTTACATAATGAGATGAATTGGATTTATTTGTAGAACGTAGGTCAAATTGTGCTTCATGGAATTCTGCAATATGCCCAAGTATAGACAAGATATTAGCGATTCATTTCTTTGCATCTAAGAATTGGATTATCATCAATTCAAGTGGTTATGTATTTGAAGTCGTTCAATGCCATCTTGTATGGTCGATCTTGAGAATTTTACTTGTTCTTGTAAGTTTTGGCGGTTGAATGGTTACCCGTGTGATCATCACGGTAGGTTGTATAATGAAAATTTGGTCTCCCTTGCATGATTTTGTTGATGTTGGATTCCGTTCGAGTTCATCTGGCTTGCTTGTTATGAATCGCAATCCATCCATTGGCGCTGGTTTATGAAGCGGCGAGGATTCCAATGTTGCTTTGTTTTACCTCCTATTTCAAAGAGGCAACTGGAAGGCCAAAGAAAGCGAATTCCTTCTAGAGGTGAATCGAAGCGGGAAATGATGTGCGGTCGGTGCCATAAGTTGGGGCATCGTAATCAAAGGACTTGTGTTGCTTACATTATGATGTAGATGACATTCATAACTATGTTATTCTAGACATTTTCATATTTTAGCTTGTGCTTATTATTTTGCTACTATGTTGCTTTTAATTGAGTGACTTATCTATTGACTCTTATATTTTACATTGTGGTTCTATACATCTTGGAGGCCCTAAGTCCCATTACAAAGTCTATGAATTATATCTTTGTGTTTTATGTATTTTATTTGAATGTTCTTTCTGTTGTGTTTGTAGGATTGGTGCATTATTGTATTATATGTTATGTACAAAATGAATGCATCTGAGAGAATCTAAATTGATGAATGCATGCAAACAATCCATATTGATGAAAAATTCACCAAACTTTTCAACCCGAAGACATGGTTAAGTGTTGTGTTGGCTATACCAAAAGAGCTTTGTCTATACCATCTGCCAAAAAAAAGGTTGATCCCAATCATGCAAGAAATATGAAAAATTCACCAAACTTTTGTTGTAATGAACTTTGTTTTGTTTTGAGAGTTGGTTTTATATTGTTACAACATTTTTTATGAGTTTCATTTATTGAAATTCACTAGTGAATATTAAAAGTGTATTTTTGACTAACAATGAATTTTAACAATGAATTTCAAACAAACAAATTTTTCACAGTAGGAATATAATGCTTGAATTTATGAATCAAAATTATACATTTACCAATCAACCAATATACAAAAGAAAAGAGAATACTTAATAATTGAAATATGTAAACATTGATTGAAATAGTTCTCTGGTAATTCAAATCTTGTCCATAGTAATTCAAATAATGTCATTTTAGAATGAGACATAAGAAAATAAGCAATAGGTTTCACTTGGCATACATATTAATATTGGTGTTTGTGCTAATATGAAGATAAGTTGTGTAGATCCTTGGCATCTACACATTAACAACTATGTTTGCCAACATTGGAATGTTCATCTTATTAGATGTAATACTATTTACTAAGAAAGCTTTGAAATCTTGCCTTTGCATCGAGTGTTCCATTTCTTGTCAATTGGTGATTAAGTGCAATTTGGAAGATGTAATACATGACATATATTGCACAGTCATTCTGCAAAAATTTTGGCATTCACATTAAACTTGTCGACCATTATTTCAAGACAAAAGGACAGAAATAACATGACACAATACTTACGAATCAAGAAGTGTAATGAATAATACTTACATATCCGATCCTTGTTGTGGAAGCTTTGCAACCTTCTTGATTTTTGGCTTTTAGTTTATCGGATGGACAAAAGCATTTCCACAAGTATTTTTTTGAAAATTAACACATGTTTAACAGATTTGATTAGTATAGAAATTTTTACTATAATATTATCAACACAAATACAAATAATACTTACAATGTCAAGTGCATTTTTCTCAAAGTGGTCAACGACACCTTTCCGGCTAGCCAATGAGTTGTACATGTGCCATTCTCCTTGTTCACCCGAAGCAAATGTGAGTAATATCCAATGATATGATTCATCCTTACTTTGGACGACATAATGGAATGAGAATATTTTTGCCTTCTTCCGGATGTGGTTTCATATTATCAACAAAATGATTTGAGTAGTTCCCGGTTGCTTCATATTTCTTGCGATGCGCTTTGCAATGAATCACCATTTTTGTTATGTATTATACACAAATGTTACACGTTGATTTTTAGTAAATGCTTGATGTGTATATTGCAAGTGAATGGTTATTTGTTATAACGACTATTCAAGAAATTTTGATCTCACCCAAGTTGATCTTGGCAATATGTGAAATTCCTTTCGGACTTCTTCATTTAAACTTAGCATTGTTGCAAATGCATCTATAACTTTGTAAAAATGTACATGTCATTCGTTAGTTGGTTTCTTGTAATGTTGTTGTATAAAATAGTTAGATCGAATTGTTTACCTTATGCTCGCAATGAGCGATCCTCTAGTAAATTCACCATGTCATGGGCGGTGATTAGTACCACTCTCGATGTCTGTCCATACTTCCCCACACTGAATGGACGGTGAAAACATTGTTGAGACAATTTTATTATCATATAAACTGAATAAAATGTAATAAGAAATATGTTAAAAATCTTGTTACTTACAATCTTCCATGTTTTTCATTGTTGTGTGTAACAAACCTGAATGCTTCTTCGGTTATTTTAAGCCCCACATGTGTAACTTGACTTTCTTCTTTTTAAAGCGACTTTCACAAATTTTTCCATCCTTTGGACATCTTCTATTGCACGGCTTCATTGGTCAAGTCCGAGTTTGATTTTTCTTTTCTTATCTTACGGATATACAAAGTCATCATCCTTTCTTCTTTATTCGTTTCCTTTCTTTCAATGCTTTTACACGTGAACTTTGCTTCACAGTTTTTATACTTGCTTAGCATCTGTGTTTCCATATTCTTTGTGTCACTTTGCATGCCTTCTTTGCATTCTCAATTTCTGCATTAAGAGCATCAATTTTTGTCTTTTGTTCCTTTATTTTGCTCTCATCGACTTTTGATTTCTTGAGCATCCAATCTATTACATGAGGTCACTCACGGTTGAGTTCAATTCGTAAATAGTAGCTTCTTTTGTGCGATTCTCATCCTCAAGATGCTTCACTTTTTCTGTCGGACTTGTGTTCGATTGCTGATCTCTTCAAACACATGCAATCTATTACATGGGTCACTCACGGTTGAGTTCAATTCGAAATAGTAGCTTCTTTTGTGCGATTCTCATTCTCAAGATGCTTCACACTTTTCTCATCGGACTTGTGTTCGATTGCATTATCTCTTGATGGCTTGATCACTACTCTTTGTCATATGGTGTTCAAATTCCTCCAATCTTGATCTCATTTCATTTACATGTTTATGAAGACTGTGATCTTTAATTAAAGCATCAGTAAGTGAAGCTAAAAGTCCAGCATTTTCTTTTTTCAGACCGTCAACTACACCTTTGTATACCTCCTCCAATTCATTGAAATTATTGGATTTGATCTCATTCTCCCTTTCCTCAAATTTTTTCAGTTTCACAAGCGCGCTCAACTTTATTCGATTCTTGATTATTACGATTTCTTCATACCTTGCTTATCTCATACTCTTTTCGCTCCGGCTTTCTCAACTTTTTCTTCATCCTCTTAACTTTTTGCTTTCAAACGTTACGCCTTGTCATCCACTTTCTACATTCATGAAATGTTGTATGTTATAAAAGTATATCGATAAAACAATTGGCTGGAAAAAATGCATGCGTTTTTCAGTTTTTCATGAGATTCACTAATGAAGATCAGTGAGTGCTTCTCAATAGTGGATCTCAAACTACAGTGAAATTTGATAGTGAATAAGAAGGAATTAGACTTTTTCAATTTAAACAACATCAACATGAATGTATGTAAGCAGTGAATAAAATAGTAAAGTGAATTTCCATTAATATTTTTCAACTTCTTTGAATCGGACTCTTTCTACATATCTCTCGATATGCATAAAGCGATGAATGCATAAAACTTGCTTTGCTACAAAACGACTTAACAACATCACCATGATTGCATGTAAAAAGTGAATCGTATTATAGCAAAGTGAATTCATATCACAACAAAGTTAAGTGAATATCATAAGCACATCATAACATATATATTGCACAAATCAAACAAAATATACAATGAATACAGAGTTTGTATACATTCATTTGTATAAACAGAATTCTCTTTAATTTCTCACTAGGAAAAGCAATAGAGGTGATGGATTTCTCATCCAGTAGATTCAATGAAACATAGCGGTGAATGTGAGTACTAACACTTCTTTGCAATAAAAAGCTAACAATATCAACATGATTCTAGTGGCTCGAAAAAAATGCTTGCGTTTTGCAATTTTAATTAGATTCACTAATGAAGATCAGTTAGTGATTCTCAATAGTGGATCTCAAACTACAACTAAAATTTGATAGTGAATAAGAAGGTCATTTGACAAAATGAGATGAATATATAAAATGATTTCTTGTCTGAGGAATTATTACGGTGAATTAATGTTATTGTTAGGCGGGTAATTACCTTAAGTGTCTTCTCAATAGAATCTCTTTCTTCGTTTACGAACTCCAACATGCCTTGGACATTACATTCAAATGGATCCTCATCCATGAAATCTGCATTTTCTTCAGAATGATAGGTGTCATTTTGTTGTTGCTCTTCCAATTGTGTTATGTGTAGGGAATCCTCTTGAGATGGTTCATCCATGAATTGTGCATTTTTGTCTTGCTCATGCATTTCCACTGGTTGGAGTTTGATTCTTAGTTTGAGTTGTTGCATTGGAATGTCATCTTCAAAATCTGAGTCGTGTGCAACTGGATTCTTTGTCAAATCCGGTATCAGTTGTAGCTCAGCTGGTGTAGGCTCCAATTCAGTCCATATGACCTATGTATATATTTTTAAAACAGTGAATTGTGTCAGTGAACGAATGTAAATGTATGGCATGAAATTTCATTTGGCATAGGAGATCAGATTCTTACACTTTGATTAGGCAAACCTATGATTGTTGCCTTGTTCACAAATTTGTTCAAGGTGCTCAAGTCCCACTTTGTGCACCTTGGAATTCCTGAATAATGAATTGAACTTGTATCCTCTTGGTTTTCATGCTTCATTGGATCCTCCTCTTGTCTTGGCTTCACTGTTTTATCATGCTCACACATCCAATACTACAATAGAATAAGAAATTGTTAATATGCAATCACATGTAATAAGAAATATTTTGAAAAAACATAAAAATTCTTACCAATAGTGAACTGGTGCATCCATTCAACATGTCACGAGGCTTTGCTTTTTTTTTTTCAAGGCTCATGTCGATGTGTCATAGATGGCAGAAGACCAATCATAGTGTTTCAATGTGTCCATGTTCTCCACATATTTCACATAGGTCCATGCAATCGTCTGTCCAGTGTTTGTGAAGAAACATGCTTGAAACATCAAAAGGCACAGCACTCTAACAGTGTCTACCACAGCCGTTGCATCTTCATTGTCCACAAGTTCTACTAACTTTTCCTTCATCATTTTGGCTGTTATGTTTTGGGCATTTGGGAATACTCTATCTGCAAATTCAGATTTGACCTTCTTCCCGTGGTACTTGTCAACTTTTAAATGACCATCCATGATTCCAAAAATCAGCTTGATATCAGTCCTACGTAGCTGACAACATCCTCTTCCAATTTTGATTCCTTTTTTTTGGTGCGTATCACGGTTATGATGTTGTCCAAAACTTGGTCCCTTCGCATTTGGAACATATCTTGTTTTAAGTCAATAGCTTTGAAGAAGAGCTTAAAGGAGTTCTTTGCGTAAATGTTCTGTGGTTGCTTGTCAAATTTGTCCGTATCTTTGTTGTATCGTCCAATAGATATGAGATCTTTGTTTGTATTGGTATGCACGGAAAAAGTCAATGCGGACCACACATTTTGTTAGTGAATTTGTTTGGCTTTGAATCACATTTAGAGTCATGATTATGAATATCGGATGCATGTACAATCAATATTAGTTGTAGTGAATATTCTTAGTGAATCAAACATTCGGGAACATAGGTGATAAAAAAGCAGTTAAGCAATCATGTTAAAAAATTTGAAGTAGGCATGACAAGCAATGAATGAGTTCAATTTAAAGAGGATCAGCGTGAATTCATGCAAACAATGAATAAGTTGTAAAGTGAATGAGTTAACATTCAATACTTGTTTTAGTGAATTTGCTTAGTTAATCAGGCTTTTACAATCTAAAACACAAAAGTTGAGAGGCAGGGGTAGGAGAATGATCTACGTTAATGTCTTACAAGTGAACCAATCTTCACATAATAAGTGTGCTATGGGCAAACATACTCTATTATGGCAAGGTTTAGTGTGTATTATATGAATTATGTTTGTAGTGAATATTCTTAGTGAATCAAACCTTTAGGATAGGAGATGCTAGAAACGATTAACCATGATTATGATAAGCATTTATGTTAAAGCTAAAGTAGTTAGGGATGACAAGTAAGAATCAGACTTTTTGTATTTAAACATCAAAATGAATGCATGCAAAAGCAGTGAATAAAATAGTAAAGTGAATTTCCATTAATATTTCTTGACTTAGTGAATGAGACTCTTTCTACATATCTCTCGACATGCATAAAATAGTGAATGCTTAAAACTTCTTTTGCTATAAAAACGACTTAACAACATCGACATGATTGAATGTAAAAATTGAATTCATATTATAGCTAAGTGAATTCATATTACAACAAAATTCGATGAATATCATAAGCACATCATAACATATATATTGCACAAATCACCCAAAATATACAATGGATACGATTTTACTACATTCATTTGTATAAACAGAATTCTCTTTGATTTCTCACTGAGAGAAGCAATCGAGGTGATAGATTTCTTATCTAGTAGATTAAGTGAAAAATAACAGTGAATGTGAGTACTAACACTTGCTGCAAGAAAAAATCTAACAATATCAACATGATATTATAGTGAAAAAATTCAGTGAATATTATAGTGAAATTGAGTAAATCTTCACTAAAACAACAATGCAAATGACATAAATCTCGCATAGGCAGCGAAGTGAAGCAGAATAGTGAATTTTTAGATTTATTACTTACTTAGTAATGCTTCCATCGTTTTTGCTTCGAGATCGCTCGCTCCTGTTCTCGAGTTCGATCTTGTTTTTGCCATTTCAATCGTTTTGTTACGAAAATATGAAAGGAAGATGAAAAGGTGAAATCGAATCAAATTTTTGAAGAACTTGAAATTTACGGAATCGAAGCTTATCTGAAATGGTAGTGAGACAAAGATTATCGATCAGTATAAATCGTTCCAAAATTGAGGATTAGGATTTATTACTCTGAATTCGCTCTTGAATTGGAAATCGTTACTTGGAAATTTGCTTGAGTTGGAAATCGGATGGCGAGGGAAAGCGGCTTTGTGACCCTAATTTTGCGTGAATGTATTCAATCGAGTAAATGGGCGTGAATGATGACTTTTGTTTGATAATAAGGGTAAATAAGTCTTTTTGGTATAATTTTGTCCTTGATGCAACATTTTTGAAAGTTGTCCTGTTCTCTAATTTTTTTTATACTTTTGTCCTTTTGGCTCATTGCCCCTAATAATAATAATAATAATAATAGCGGGGTCTTTTTAGTAGTAAAAACCCAGTGTGAATAAAAGATCGAAAATTCATGATTGGTTTTAATAGGAGTCTTCTCTTCATAAGTCGGGATCCCGACATAGGCGAAAACTGAAATTCTCGGATCTTGAAACGCTGCTTATCTTCAATTTTTCACAAAGCTTCCAAAACTGCTCTATAAGTCTTGAAATATTCTATCATCGCTCACGGGCTCTTAAAACCTGAAAATCGTCCAAAACATACCAGAAACAGAGCATCTCACGACAAAATAGATATAAAATAAGCACAGAAAAATCCCATAAAATACGGTCTCATTAGTACCTCGTTTTGCTTCAACGTGTTGACGCAAAAATGCATCTTTTGCGTCAACGATGTGTCGACCCAAAAACTTTTGTGTCAAAAGGCCCAAATTCTTGAAGTGACTATTTGGAGAAACGGTTTTGCGTAGCTAACGGTGCTCGTATTCAACAGCTGCGGGCGGATATGGTTGAATGTAAGCAAACCAAAACCATGTTGATTGAAGATTACTACAACCGATTGATGGGGTTGTATGACGAACTTTCTCGGCTAAAGCCTTTACATGCCTGTGAATGGAAAATTTGTACATGTGATGTGGTTAGCAAATTTATTGCTGATAGGAAGAAGAGAAACTCCATCAATTCTTGATAGGAGTTGATGATGACCTTTATGCAATGTGCGTACTAATCTGCTCTCACAAAGTCCAGCCCCGGACGTGGACCGTGCATACTAAGCATTTCTTCAAGAGGAACGGCCTCACGGTACTGCCCCGGACTTGGACTGTGCGTACTAAGCATTTCTTCAAGATGAACAGCCTCACGGCATTTCCCGTGGTAAAATCAAAAAAAAGAGAGGCTAACGTCTTTAAATTACAGGATAATCGGTACAATGGAAAACCCGAACGATGTGACAAATCGAAGTTGTATTGCTCTCATTGCAAAAAATCTTGGCATGAGGATAATACTTGCTTCAAAATTCGTGGCTACCCGGAATGGTGGAATGATCGGCCTCGTGGTGGAAAGGGGTCGGTTGGTGTAGATTATGGGAAGGCTGTAAATGCAAAAAAGCATGACGAGTGTGCGTGCCAATGCCGACGTCGTAAAAATCGATCGAAATAGTGAAAGAGACTCACGAGCGGTGGTAATTTATTGAATTATTTTTTCCAATGATACAATAGAGAATTTATAGGCTTAGATTACTTAGCCTCTAAGCAACATTTATTATAAAGATCATATGTAATCAAAATACAATCATAAGAATCATTTAACATTAATTATAAGAATTATGCATTAATGGTGTGATCAAGCTGTATCTTCAAATTTTGTCTTCTATCACCCTCCTCAAGCGAGGCCGGGTTTAGAGGTGAGTTTGTCTTGGCATACTTTGGAGGCATCTCCACTCCGGCAGGTCTTCCGGAGTCCATAGTTGTGATTTTTGAAAGACATCTCCACCCGAGATGGTCTTCCGAGGTCCAATTGTGTTGTTTTGGAGGGCATCTCCACCCCGGTGAGTCTTCCGGAGTCCATAGTTGTGATTTTTGGAGGGCATCTCCACCCCAGATGATCTTCCGAGGTCCATAGTATTGTTGTTTTGGAGGCATCTCCACTCCGGCGGGTCTTCCGGAGTCCATAGTTGTGTTGTTTTGGAGGCATCTCCACCCGGTGATTCTTCCGAATCCATAGTTGTTGTATTTGTATTTATGGAGGCATCTCCACTCCGAACCGCGTCTTTTAGGCTCTTCCGAAGTCCATTAGTTTGTTGTATTGAAAACTAGTGGGTTGATTCTGATTTCAAACTTCCAAAATTTTGATAGCTGGATCTGCATCGCACCTAAGAAAGGAGACAGAAAAAAATGCCAAAAGGAAGATCTCATAGAGAATAATTTATTTATATAAATAAATCGAAGAAAATACACTCTTTTGAAAATGAGAGACGGACGACCCAAGGAAACGCAGATGAAAGACGGAACAAATTTTTTTCTGAAACTAATTTGCACACGACATAATGAATATAAAAAAAATTAAAAATATATATAAAAAGAAGCTATTTGGGTAAATAATAAAAAAAGGACGACTTATAGGGATGAGGAAGCAGGGTGCAAGAGAGTTTTTTTTTTCCATCAAAAACCTGCACTGATTTGGTGAAAAAATGGTAGCTGCACTGATTTGATGAAAGAAAAAAGGTATTGATTTGGCTGGTGATCAATGATAGTATTAATTTGGTTGGGAAAAAGAAATTGGATTGATTGGCAACATAAATTGTCTAATAGGCGGAAGAAGGATCAGGCGAGGTTCACCAATGTTAAGGCACTCGAACCCCATATCTACGATCACAATAAAGAAAATCGAGAATAGTGAAAGAGACTACGAAGGTGGTTTTTATTGAATTATTTTTCCAATGATACAATAGAGAATTTATAGGCTTATACTACTTAGCCTCTAAGCAACATTTATTATAAAGATCATATGTAATTAAAATACAATCATAAGAACCATTTAACATTAATTATAAGAATTATTTTGCAATAATGGTGTGATCAACTGTATCTTCAAATTTTGTCTTCTATCACGTCGAACGGTGGATATAGAGGCGGAGGAGCTTCTTTGGGTGATCTTAGTCTGAAGCAGGTACAGATCCTTCTCAATTTGGTAAATAACCAACAACAGGACCAAATGCTTGGTAAGAACTCTTATTTACCATGATTATTGATACCGGTGCATCCCACCACGTCGCCAGCAGCGCCTCGTGTTTTATTTCTTCGGAAAACATTGTTGCTTGTAATGTGGGTCTTCCGGATGGAAAACAGGCCTGGCTACTAAGGCAGGAAGTGTACAACTTGCCGGCGGATTGACATTAAAACGTGTTTTACTTGTGCCTCAATTACAATGCAACTTAATATCGGTGTCGAAATTGATAGATGACTCAAAGCTGCTTTGTCCGATTCACTAGTACTTTGTGTGCTATACCGGACCGACACTCGGGGATCTGATCGGGCGGTGAGAGAAAGGATAAACTCTACTACTATCAAGGGATTCCTACAGTATGCGCATATATTGGCGGTTCCGGAAACTAGTGAATTTGAGTTGTGGCATCGGCGCATGGGGCATCCATCGAGATAGAATCATCAAAATGGTACCTGCTGTTAGTTCTAGTAGTGCTAAAAAATCTTTGAATAAAGCTTGCGATGTTTGTCCTCAGTAAAGCAGAATCGTGATAGTTTTCCCCATAGTGAAAATAAAGCTACTCAAATATTTGAGTTGATTCACTGTGATTTATGGGGACCATACAAGACACTCTCTACTGGGGGTGTTCATTATTTTTTAACATTAGTCGTGAATTTTCATGGGCAGTTTTGGGTTTATCTGTTACATTCCAAAACCGACGTATCCAAAGCTTTCTGCTCCTTTATTTCCGTGATTGAACGTCAATTTGGGGTGACTGTTAAAATAGTAAATTGACAACGGCACAGAATTACATTGCATGCTGCCTTATTTTGACGTACATGGGATTATATTTCAGGCTTCTTGTGTTGGTACCCCACAACACAATGGTTGGAGTGGGCGCAAACACCAACATATTTTAAATATCGCTTGTGCTTTACTATTCCAAGGCAATCTTCTGGTATCTTTCTGGGAGAATGTGTCCTTAGTTCCATCTATTTAATTAATCATACTCCTCCCGGTTATTAAAAAACAAGACTCCTTATGAAAATCTTTTGGAAAATCACCCAATTTCGATGAATTAAGAGTGTTAGGTTCACGATGCTCGCTCACAATCAAAAATCTCAGGCGACAAATTTTTATCTCGAAAGCGAGAAAATGCGTGTTTATTGGGTACCCTCATGGCAAAAAGGGTTGGAAATTATATGACCTTGCAACCAGAGAGATTTTTATATTTTGAGATGTTAAGTTTTATGAGAATGAATTTCCATTTGCTACTACTCCAAATAATAATGTTGTTCATACAAGTGAATCGGTGCCTAATAACCATGAGGGTGTGCACCTTGAAATTTTGGCTGATGAGGAAAACAACTTAGCATCCAGCAAGGATGTAATATTTAATGAGGAAAATTGGGGGGCAATCATGTGAAAGAACAACCGGTGGATGCAACTGTGCCCGAGCCTCCTTTGGGTCGTGGGCTCTGAGAAAAACGTCCCCCGGGCTGGCATCATGATTACGTCATGCATACTGTACATACATTGAGTCCATCCCACATCTCACCATCTCCATCCAGTTCCTCAGGTAATCCTTATCCTCTAGCACATTTCGTAAATTACGATAAATTTTCTTTGCGGCACCGTATATTTCTTGCAGCTAAAACAACCGGCGTTGAGCCACGTAATTTTAATATGGCTATGAAAGATGTTGGGTGGCGAAAGCAATGCGAGAATGAAATCCGAGGATTTAAAGGCCAATAAAGCGTGGGTGATGAAACATTACCTCCGGAAAAAAGCCCTCGGTTGCAAAGAGTCTATAAATTAAATATCGGTGATGGGGCGATTGAAGCGTCTCGAGGCTCGACTTGTAATTTTGGCAATCGGCAGATTGAGGTATCGATTACAACGAGACTTTCACCCTTGTTGCGAAGATAGTTCTTTATCATTACCTTATTAGCCGTGTGGCTGCTACTGCGGCAAAGCGGGAACTACATCAAATGGGCGTTCATGCGCGCTTTCCTTCATAGAGATCTTGAAGAGAAGTATATATGAAACTTCCTCCCGGCTTCATTGTTCAACAATCGGGTATGGTTTTACGCCTTCAAAATCTCTTGTATGGCTTGCGGCGGGCCCGAGGTGTTGGTTTGCTAAGCGGAGGCTTCTCTCAAGCAATAAGGTTTTCTTGATCATATTGATTATTCTCTTTTCACTTTCCGTCGTGGTCACACTCAGCTCAATGTGCTCGTGTATGTTGATTATCTCATTATCTTGGGAAATGACTCTTCCGCTATTGCCACATTCAAAAAATACTTGCATTCTTGTTTTCACGTGAATGACTTAGGCATCTTAAAATATTTTCTCGGTATTGAGGATGCAAGGAGTTTAGAAGGAAATTTCTTAAGCCAGATAAATTATACCCTTGACATTATTGCAGATGTTGGTTTGTTAGGTGCTAGACCTGCCGGCTTTCCGATCAAGCAAAACCATAACCTAGCTCGTGCCCAAGGCCCTGTCATTGAGGATCTAGAGAGGTGCAGGCGGTTAGTGGGTCGTCTCATTTATTTGTCTTTCACGTGCCCCGACTTGGCTCATATATTGGCTCAATTTATGCACCAACTGAGACAAGAGCATTGGGATGCAGCTCTTCATACCGTGTCTTATTTGAAAGGGTACCCAGGTCAAGGTATTCTTTTACGTGCGGATAGTGATTTATCTTTGACCGGTTGGTGCGACTCACGATTGGGCTGCTTGTCTATGGCGCATCTCTCACTCACTGGTTGGATAGTGTTCCTTGGTGATTCCCGATTTCTTGGAAAAACAAGAAACAACATCGGTTTCTCAATAATCAGTGAAAAGTGAATATCGCTCGATGGAAGCGATTACATCGGAGATTGACTGGCTCAAGGCATTGCTTGGAAGCTTTGGGGTTTTACACCACGCCGCGATCGTTTGTTCGTGATAGTCAATCGGCCTTGTATATTGCACAAAATCCGTTTTCATGAGCAAACAAAGCATATTGAAGTGGATTGTCATCAAGTCCGGGATGCTATCGGGTTGGTCTCATCCGTACCGCCCGCGTGTCAACAACGAGCAAGCGGCGACATGTTTACTAAAGCATTAGGACACCGTCGGTTTTCCCACTTACTCTGCAAGTTGGGCATTTGTGACATCCATGCTCCAACTTGAAGGGTGTTAAGCCTATCTTGATACTTTGACCCGATTTAATGTAATTGATTGTATAGAATATTTTAGCATGATTGTAGGCATGATTTATTACTTAGCATGATTGTAAACTTGACTAGTAAATTGATTATGGGCTGATAGTGAATCAACAATTATATATATGTATCGAATTGGTTCACAATGAATATATCGGAAAACCATTCTGACGATTATAGGTAGAGTGCGGTGGTTTAAGATGAGGGAGTAGAGATGTTATGTGATCCTTTTCTTGAAATAATTTAAGTGGCTAGCTAATAATTAATAGCTAACATAACTGCCTAGATAAAAGCAAAAAACATCATGATAATTCTTGGTAAGACATTTGGAAATATCGCAATGTGTTGTATGGTCAGTCAATGTCCGCCGAACAAACACACTAACAGGGACTAGCCGGGACTACTAGGCGGTTCTCTCATAGGTTGCACCACGATGAGTTCTTGGTGCTTCAGACCAAGTGTGGTTCTCTTGAATGCATGATATAACAAAGATAAGCTAAGCTAGAAACAAAATAGGTACCTCACAAAGTGTTATGAGCATAAAGTGATCTTTAGAAGTTATTCTGTTACATAAAGATAACCTTTAATAATAATTTCATCCCATTACTTTCCTTTCATTATGAAACTTCGTTATTCAATCAATAAACTTCACCTCTTTGTTAAGTCGCTACATATTTATCCTTTTGCATGTTTGTATGTTTCCACTTCCGAGAATATATATTTGTAGGATGGCGATGATGATTATGAGGATATCGAATGAGTTATGTGATGTTTGGAGATCTCAATATGCTTTTATTTACATTTTTATTTCATGAGACTTGAACATGGTTGAAGACTTGTAGCATTTTATCTTATTTGGATTTTAAGACTCGTGTTGTAAGATAATTTCCCTTTGGTTTGTAAGACTTTTCTTTGGATTTCGTACATTGTAAACTTCTTTTATTTCACTAGTGGACAACATCGATTCGTTTTTAGCTTTTTGTATGGTTTACTCGAGTCTTTTTATGTTCCGCGTTCTTTACTCGTGATACAATGATGTATGATGTTAGAGATAATGACATAATATTCTAGATATAGAAAATTAGGAAAATAATTGATTGTAATCAATCTCATTATAGTTATTATTATGTTCACATTATGACTATTAGTATAAATAGCCTACTATTGTATTCAATCAAATTAATGAAATACAATATCTTTTTCTATTATTCTATCATGGTATCAGAGCTCTAGACTAACGTCTTTTCGATCCTGAGCAAACTTTACGAAAAAGAATGTTTGGGTGGGGTTTGTGACATCAATATGATCAAACCCTCACCCTCCCAAGTTTTTTATATTTTACTTCTCTTTTACTTCTCTTTTCTTCTCGAATTTCTTTTCTGCTTGTTCTTGGCCGGTCATTTTCTATCTATCAACCTCATATAAAAATCAGCACTTTAATTTCTTTTTACCACTATCTTTGCTTTCTTATTTCACAAGTCTCACCTCCTCCTCTCTACTTTGCTTTATTTCTCGTTCTTTTTTTCTTTCTTTTTCTTCAAGATTCATACATCCACATGCATATTCATGAGATTCGCGGACATGGTAATCTATTGCACCACCAACGACCGTCGGCTTTTCTTTCCGTCCACCTCCCTCTCCATACCACCTCTTATTATTATTGTTATTATTATATTAATATCAAAATAAATAAATAAAAAACAATAAAAAAAGGAAAAAAAAATTATGTCATTATTGTTGATCCAACCCCGTCAACACCTAGTTCATTTTGTTTAACGGTGATGGTCTCCCAATCAATTTCTTTTTCTAAGCCCTTTCTTTCTCATGGTCAAATTCAATTGTTTCTTGTTTCATCAATGATTCGACTTTTCACTTACTTGATTTGCTCTGTCGTTTTTATTTTAGGGTATATCCCTCAATTTATTGTCTTTTAAGGTAAATTCCTCCTCATGTGTTTTTAGGGTATATCCCTCCATTTATTTTTTTTTTTGTCTATCACGGCTTTTCTTCAAGCAATATCAAGTTGAGAAGAAGTTGATGTTGATTGATATGCGAGTTATCATGAGACACTCGGGACTCAAGCCATTCATTGCGAGTCAATCACCATGTTCGTTTACACTACCATGTGATTGCGGGCGTGTTAGAGATAATGACGAGAATATTCTAGATATAAAAAATTAGGAAAATAATTGATTGTAATCAATCTCAATATAGTTATTATTATGTTCACATTATGACTATTAGTATAAATAGCTTACTATTGTATTCAATCAAAGTAATCAATATGATCAAACCCTCTTCCTCCCACATTTTTTTTAATTTTTTTTCACGTTGATTTTTTTTTTCTTCCTTTCAAAATAAACATGGCTGATTCAAAGGCTCCGGTGGCGTCAAAATTGCAAGCCGAATTAGGCTCCCAACAATCCTCCTTCTTCATCGCCGCTCCAGGATCATTCAAACTTCTCGTCGGATTCTATGGCTGAAGCCTTTTCAACCCCTGTTGCCTGGCCCGATTTCACAATATATAGCGACACTCGACCTCGCTTGCAATGCCCGATATTAGCACGGCCTTCCATAAGCCTTGCTCGTCTCATTACCCACCAAAGCCTCTGGCGACCTCCTTGTGTCTTTCATATTTTTTCTTATTATTTTTTAATTTTTAATAAATATATCAATCTTGTCATTATCTTATCCACAAATCTATATCCACCCTCAACTCCTTTCTATTTTTCTTTTCTCCACCTTTACCCTGCGCTTCTTTTTATTTTTTGTTAGGGCATGGCCCTCCGTTCCTTTTTATTTTTGTTAGGGTATATCCCTCCACTCATTTATTTATGTTAGGGTACGACCCTCCAAGCCTTTCTTTCTGTTAGGGTATATCCCTCCACTCCTTTAATTTTGCTAGGGTACATCCCTCCAACTATCATTTTTCCTTTAGGGGTATATCCCTCCATGCTTTCCTTATGACCCAATCTCCATGTTCATTGCATTACCATGGGATTGCGGGGGCGTATTAGAGATAATGACAAAGATTGAAGATTAATTGCTACCATATCTTTGGATACTGCTAATAATGATGATTGATTGTCATTTGATATTATTTGATTCTGTCTTTATTATTCACTTGTTGGCCAAGTATATTGTCTATAAATATTATGTCGTCTTTGATATTATCAATACAATCAATTATCGTTTCTCTATTATTCTATCATGGTATCGAGCTCTGGACTAACGTCTTTTGATCTAAGCAAGCTTTACGAAAAGAATGTTTGGGTGGGGGTTTGTGACATCAATATGATCAAATCCTCACCCCCTCCCAATTTTTTTTTATATTTTACTTCTCTTTTCTTCTCGAATTTCTTTTTCCTGCTTGTTCTTCGGCCGGTCATTTTTCTATCTGTCAACCCTCCTCTAAAAATCAGCAATAGTAGAATGGGATATACTACTATAGGATATACTATCAACCCTCCATGTATTATATCCCATATTCTACTATAGAGATAATGACTGAATATTCTAGATATAGAAAATTAGGAAAATAATTGATTGTAATCAATCTCATTATGGTTATTATTATGTTCATATTATGACTATTAGTATAAATAGCCTCTTATTGTATTCAATCAAAGTAATGCAATACAATATCTTTTTTACATTATTCTATCATCCCGTATCTTTTTCTATTATTCTCTTATAGTATATCCCTCCATGTATTTTTTGAGTCTATCCACGACTTTTATTGATATGGGATCGTAGTATCGGAGGGTTGTGAGATAGGAAAATGCTGATTTTTAGAGGAGGGTTGTGAGATAGAAAAATGACCGGCGAAGAACAAGCGAGGAAAAAAATTCAAGAAGAAAGAGAAGTAAAGAGAAGTAAAATAAAAAAATTTGGGAGGGTGAGGTTTGATCATATTGATGTCACAAACCCCACCCAAACATTCTTTTAAGTAAAGTTTGCTCGAGGATCGAAAATACGTTAGTCTATTATTCTATTATTCTATTAAACAATTATATCTACTATTTGATATACTATCAGATAAAAGATATGGGATAATGGTATCAGATGTTATTCTATTATTCTTTTGCCGTTATCTCTACTATTGTATGGGATAATAGTTTGCTCAGTAATGTTATATACATTCTATGTTATACGTGCCGGATGTTTTTATTGAGATAAATACTCCGTATCCGAGCGGAGCTTTAAAAAATAGGTATTTGTTTATAAGGACTGATTTGGAGACTTAATTAGGCACTTAGGACACCTAAAAAAGATAATCGTTTATAATGACACATTCTATTTAACTTTCCTAAATTACCCCTTTCTTCTAATCTTTTTATCACTTTGTAAAAGCAATGACAAACCAAAAGAATATCAACGACAACGACCTATCAATCTCTCATCTCTCGATATATAAGATTGACGCTCTCAAACCAAGGTGTAAGATCTCTCAATCTAGCAACCTAGATATCTGACCTATCAACTCTCGTTATGTCAAGGTTAAAAATCCCATCTTTCTATGGTGATCTAAGGTTTACACCGACTCTCGTCATCGGTAAACATCAACAACAATTCATCTTTCGATATTGATTGCATAACACATAAGCATAGAAAGATACAACTTTAATCAAATTCACAAAACAAATCTAGATTGAAAAGAAAGAACCTGCTTTGAAGCAATTCACATGGTTTGAACAATTGCTCGACCTCGAGCATTGACACAACAAAAGCAAAGCGAAATAAGCGAAGGAAAAACAAGAAAAATCGCAACTTGACCTCCCCTGAGAAGTGGCTGGGGCGCTAAGTTTTCTCACCAATGATTGTGTATCAATAGGTCTCAATAATGTATGATTAGGGTTGAAATCACGGCTGCTATTTATAGAAAGCGAGGCGTAATTTGCTTGCTAAGTCGGTTTAAGGGCGCCCGTCCCTCTCTACAGGCCTTCGTCCATTCTTACGGACTTGCTTTAGCGCCCGTCCACTCGGCGTCAAACTCTACGAATCAACTTTCTTCACCTGGGCCTTGATCCAATAATACAGGCCTTGATCCAGGTAGAGCCGAGACTTGGGCCTTGATTCGACTAGACCCAAATTCGAAATCTTCAACTCATCTCTTTTCTTAGCCAATTCCATCCTTATCTCTTCTATCATCAATATAATTCGACTCTTATCTCTTTTTGATCATCATTTGAGCATCAAACATGTACCTATAACACATTAAAACATCATAAAAGCGTAATATCATTCAAATAATCCTAAAATCATAATTAAAACACCAAAATTAACCTATTTTGCGAATAACTCATTAAAAACCTCATTTACTCAATAATTCCATTAAACACTCGTTTCTTATGCAAATTATACAAATATGAGGAAATTATCATAAAATATATCAATATAAATCATATAAATTCACCATTAACAACTCCCCACACTTAGCTTTTGCTCGTCCCAGAGCAAAACAAAAGCAAAATTAGGGCTCAAAGCAGCAGACATCTCAGACAATATAGCATAGATCAATAAATCGAAGTTCACCACTTGTGTGTGTGCAAAGCCATAGAAAACTTCCACTAAATCAAACTTGAGAAACTCAAAGCAAAACCATTAATACCCCTAAGTAGACTAGCAATAAATGACACTCATAAGATGTACCTACAAGCGTAAGATATCACGAAAGGATGATCGAATATATCTATGGCCTTTACGAAATACTCGAGAGGATAATCCTACGACATATCTATCGGTTTCTCACGGGGATAAGATGAGCGATAACTTCAGTCTTATATCCATTTCATACCAATTCTTCATATAAGTTGATTTACTATTTCACTTTTAAGCATTTATCGAGAATGAAATTTGTTGCCTGTCATAGCGAAATAGGATATTCGAGATATACCTACCTTACTCCAATCATAAGGCGGCTTTTACGATTGTAAAGTGAGCTTTTGGTCATCATAGTGGTATAGGACATCGTGGTATACCCTATCGCACTCAAATCATCGACCCGACTTCCGACACACCCAATTAATACATTTTGAATTCAACTTTTTCATTTGACAATAAGTTCGTGTTACTTATCACATTCAAACCTTAGATATTCACGATTATAACATACTTTGGATCTAAATACAAACTATCTTAAATCTCAAGATATATCACGTAGCACTAAGCACATGACTTATAAGAAAACAAAGATCACTTTCGTCCAAAAAGGGTATAACTTTATAAATTAGCTCATGCGTTCACTATGGCTTGTGAAAAATAGATCTCGGGTGAAACAACTAACTTATCAAACATATGATATATAAGCTTGGATGACTATAAAAATAACGAACATTGAATTGTATTGCCTACTGGGACCAGAAACAAAAACAAAAAAAATGTCGAAAATTTTGAAAATTCTAGCTCATTTTTAGCTCATTTGCATAGAAACATAATAAATCAAGCAAATGATATGTAGATACACCAAACCATTCCCTCCCCCACACTTAAATATCAACATGTCCTCATGTTGTGCAGAATTAAAAAGGGACAAAGTACTTAGTTGATTTGGTAATGATATGAAGATTGGCTGAAGAAGGATAGATAATCGATCCAGCGGTTCGAGGCACGAGATGTCATATGTATTCCTTTCGATTCACTTCCAAGGCTAGCTTAACAAAAGCGACTAAGAATGTACACTGCACCACTTGAAAAACATGGCGATATCTCGGGGAACACGGGGAATATAACAAATCACTAAAATATAATGAAAGACAAGAGGTAAGCACATGATATAATTGCTCGGATGGAAAATTCACCACACGAGGAAAACACAGGACACTAGCGTCAAATAAGCCACGAAGCTTACAATACAAATATGGACCACGTGTGCATACGAAATAATGATAGAGGACACTACAAAGTAGCGGGGCTAGGTGCCTAAAAAGAAAAGAAAAAAAAAAGCAGAATAAAATACAATGCAACTAAATGATATGCAACTATACTAAAAGGCAAAGCGAAAATAAAGAAAATAAACTAGCCCAACTAATTCCATAGATATCACCCTAATCTAAGCGAGGTCAAATATATAACGTCTACTAAATAGCATACGAAGCGCAACAAAATTCGATTATGCAAAGCCACGAAGCTTGCCATGTGAAGTGTAGGCGTGCCTTTAACAACCAAACACCCTAGATAGAGCGACAAAAGGAACAGCATAAGTCAAATTTGAATCACATCTAACTAGGTGAGTTACTCAACATGGTACCAATAGATGGAAAAAAACCATAACGGTGAAAGAACATGACATCTACGCATATCGGATAAAAGCCACGAAGGCTCACAATAAAACATCCAAGTCGAATAATGAGGCATGTATATAAAAATTAGAGGATAATATATAGGCGAGGTCAAATATATAAACGTCTACCAAATAATGACGATTTCGATAAGCAGCGATTTATTCATTACATGCGGTGTGAAGCGGCGCCTTAAGACTCATCAAAGGTGATAGCATTATGGAGAACCAACGAGTTAGCTATACTAAGCGGATATAACTCATAAGAGGCAATGGTAGCAGCGAAAAACCGGCGGTAGCTACCCGTATGAGTTACAAAAATAACAAGAAAACACATAGGTCTCAAAGCTCACAAGATTCATCACAACGATATGTAGCATATGAAACCGACATTAGCTACTAAATAACAATAAAACGATTTATAGCATCCCGAGAACCGACATTAACTATAACATGCATGGATGAATCATCAATTATTTAACATGGATCCATAGATGGAAAGATGTACACATGCAAGTTCAGAACATCTACGTAAAAATAATTAGCCACAGAAGCTCATATGAAAGTATCCACGTCAAATAATGAAGCATGTATCAAAAACAAATTCTATTCACTAGAAATTGACACACTTTGGACGGGCGTTCGATCAATCGAGCAGACGTCTAAATCATATTCGAAGCGGGACGGGCGTTCGAGCATCTGACGCTGTCGAACCACATAAAGCGAGCGGCGTTGGGAAAAAAGCAAGCGCTTCGTTTGACTCTCTAAAAACATAACAACGTTGAAGCGTTTTGGGGCGGACGGGCGTTCACTTACTATGGGCGCCCGTCGACTCAACAGAAAAAACACAGCCAGACTTCGACCTATACGAAGGCGGCGGCAACCCGAAATAACCTAATATCATATCATTAAAGCGAAACCACAGTGTTTATTGAAAACAAAACTATGAAACCTAAATTCACGTTTCATAAATTGAGTAAAAGGTTTTCACATTACCCAAAAAACATTGTCACGGATTTTATCTAACAAAACAACAAGTAATAAAATTTATAAATCCGGTATTCCCAGTGTAGGGATCGTAGCATAGCGATTAATACGGTCGGTCACGAGGGAATCGGGGTATCTAGTTCATTAATTTTCCTAAGGTTGTTTCTTACTAAAGCGAAACTAAAAGCGATAAAATAAAGCCCGAATGAGAGGATTGTCGGTCCAAAGCGAGGAAGGATAAAAGCGAAAATGAAATCTAAACTATAAACTATAAAATAAGCGATAAACAAGAAGATGATCATGGTGATTAAACAATCGAACAAGTAAATATTCCTCCGATCCATAACCCTTAATTTCCTCTCTAAAGTTATCTTGTGATGATTTAATCAAAGATGTGGTCCACCTAGCGGAGGTATGAATTCCTACTCTCGTGAGATAATTAGCCTATCAATCTCTCATCTCTCGATATATAAGATTGACGCTCTCAAACCAAGGTGTAAGATCTCTCAATCTAGCAACCTAGATATCGACCTATCAACTCTCGTTATGTCAAGGTTAAAAATCCCATCTTTCTATGGTGATCTAAGGTTTACACCGACTCTCGTCATCACGGTAAACATCAACAACAATTCATCTTTCGATATTGATTGCATAACACATAAGCATAGAAAAGATACAACTTTAATCAAATTCACAAAACAAATCTAGATTGAAAAGAAAGAAACGTCTTTGAAGCGAATTCACATGGTTTGAACAATTGCTCGACCTCAAGCATTCGACACAACAAAAGCAAAATGAAATAAGCGAAGGAAAAACAAGAAAAATCGCAATGCTTGACCTCACAAGAAGTGGGGCCGCTAAGGTTTTCTCACAATGATTGTGTATCAATAGGTCTCAATAATGTATGATTAGGGTTGAAATATGGCTGCTATTTATAGAAAGCGAGGCGGCTGTTTCTTTGCTAAGTCGGTTTAAGGGCGCCCGTCCACTCCTGCGGGCGCTTCGTCCATTCTTACAGACTTGCTTTAGACGCAGCCCGTCCACTCGGCGTCAAACTCTACGAATCAACTTTCTTCACTGGGCGCTTGATCCAATAATACAGGCCTTGATCCAGGCTAGACGAGACTTGGGCGCTTGATTCAGCTAGACCCAAATTAAATCTTCAACTCTATCTCTTTTCTTCTAGCCAATTCCATCCTTATCTCTTCTATCATCAATATAATTCGACTCTTATCTCTTTTGATCATCATTTGAGCATCAAACATGTACCTATAACACATTAAAACATATATAAAGCGTAATATCATCCAAATAATCCTAAAATCATAATTAAAACACCAAAATTAACCTATTTTATGAATAACTCATTAAAAACCTCATTTACTCAATAATTCCATTAAACACTCATTTCTTATGCAAATTATACAAATATGAGGAAATTGTCATAAAATATATCAATATAAATCATATAAATTCACCATAACACTTATATTGAAAACCACGGTGTTAAATTATTCTTTTGTACACAAAAGCTCAAACTATCTGTGAGTCGATTTTGCAAATCCACTACTCGATGCCTACTCAACTTTTTCCACTTGTAAAATAAGGGTGTTGAATTATCATCATATGTCATCTCAATTTCCTCGTTTAATCCGTCTACGGTGTGGTGGCTAAGTATTATCGACTCTGCGAGATATGTTCTTGGTGAGTTCAATCACCACACGTCATGTTGGTGATTTAAGTGTTACCATGTTCATTTATGTAATCGGGGTTTGGTGCAAAGATGGGTGAACTCGGAATGCTATAATGTGAGCTTGGAAGTGCGGAGTGTGCGCTCATATAAGTATTCTGAGTTCTGATTTAAAATGATCAAGTATAGTTCAGGAAAATCACTTAAGAGTGAAAATCCACTTAAGGACCAAAATTCAGAATCTGGAAAAAAAAGCAGTGTGGTGGTGGCGAATCTGGAAAAAGCAGTGTGGTGACGAGAATCATGTCACCCTGCAGGCGCCCTTTGTGAGAAAAATTGTTCATAAATTTGAGCAGAAAGTTTTAGTCGGTTTTGGTTTCACGGTAGCCCGAGGCGCCCTTTGTATTGAAATCTGAAGCAGTGTGACTTTAAATTTCATCCTTTTCAAGCTGATTTATGTATGTAACTTTTTCAAAGGTTGCATACATAAAAGGTTATTTTCCACCAATATATATGATCTTTTTAAGTGCTTTAATCTAAGATACAAGATAGAACATAGCACGTTCATCTTTGAGAGTTTAAACACTTTGCAAACTATCTCCAGAGCATTCTTCATATTTTGTGCCTAAATTTGAAGGAAAGCGTAGTCTTATCTCACAAAAGTGTTTGTGTCACCTAGGCATTGATGAGGGGCAAATAACTTTTGTAGGAAAGTGTATACGATTACGCTCATATCAAGCAAACCAATTTTACTGCGTTTTAGTTTTCTTGCGTTTTCGACATTGTTGTTGTTATCAAACCCCAATCTTTCTAACAATCTACAAAATTTATTAGTTTAACAATGTCAAGTGTCAAGGAGATGACTGCAAATTTTGGGAAGTTGGAAAAGTTCGATGGAGTCAATTTTGAAGATGGCGAGAGAAAGATGCATTTTATTGACAACTTTGAAGGTGGTGTATGTACTAAGTACACGATGCCGGAAGTGTTGGAGGGCGGACCTGCACGGAAGAGTTGAGGAAGAAGAACAAGTGGGAGAATGATGACTACATTTGTAGAGGCCATATTACAGCGGTATGTACGATGCTCTGTTGATATTTACCAAAATGTTGAATCTGCCAAAGAACTTTGGGATTCTTTAGAATCTAAATACATGGATGAAGATGCATCTAGTAAAAGTTCTTGGTTGGTAACTTCATGAAATATAACATGGTTGATTCACGTTCGGTAATGGAGCAGTACAATGAACTTCTTAGCATTTTGGGTCAATTTGCCTGACATAAAATGGAAATGGATGAGTCTATTTACATTTCTAGTATAATTGATAAATTGCCACCCTCTTGGAAATATTTTAAACATTTTAAAACATAAGAAAGAAGAATTATCTCTGGTAGAACTTGGTAGTCACTTGCGTATAGAGGAATCTCTAAGGCGCAAGAAGGCAGTAAATCCATGGGTAAGAGGTAATGGATTAGACTTCCATAAATATGGTGGAAACAGGGAAAGTTCTCAAAGAACCAGGAAAGAAAGAAAAGGGCAATCGTCTAAAAACAACGGCAAAGATGCCAACAAGAAACCGAAAGGTGCTTGTTGGGTTTCTTGAGAAAGTTAGGCATTTAAAGTGATTGTCGATTTGTAAAAAAATCGAAAAGGCCAAACAACGATTCGGGGCAAGGTCTAAAGACCAAGGTGCTCCTAAACATCAAAGTCGAGAATATTTTTGTGGATTTAATTCGGATATGAATTATGTACCACTTTGTTTTACGAGGCATTTTATGTGCGGGGATGATGATGTTGCTTGGTGGATTGACTCAAGGTGCGACAAGGCATGTCTGCTTGAGGATCAACGTTGGTTTAAAGATTATGAACACATGCGATGGATCCATGCTTTTTATGGGAAGCGAGTCAAAGGCCGCCATCCGTGGAAGAGGCTGTTGTTTTACCTTTTAGTTACGGCAAATTTGTAACTTTAAAACATGTACTATTTGTTCGGGATCGGAAAAACTTAGTTCCAGGAAGTTTGTTATGTAAAGATGGTTTTGAACAAGTCTTTGAGTCACGAAAAATACATTTTAAGTAAGTGTGGTGCATTTATAGGATTTGGTTATCTTTGTAATGGTATGTTTATGCTTAACATTCAGCATGATGTTGTGAATAATGTTTGTATGAATCATGATGTTAATGTTTACGTTTTATGGCATGCTTTCGGTTAGGACATGTTCATTACAAGCGTATGTTATTAATGTCTAAACATGATTTTTATTCCATCTTTTGATATGAATATAAATAAATGTGATACATGTATGTTGAACAAAATTGTTAGGCAGACCTTTTCATGGTGTTGAAAGGTAATCTTGATTTTGGATCTTGTCCGTAGTGATCTATGTGACTTTTGTGCTGCTACACGTCTTTTGGCAACAAAGATATGTAGTGACTTTTATAGATGATTGCACTCGGTTACATTATGTGTTTTACTTCATTCTAAAGATGAGGCAATCGATAAATTCAAAATCTATAAAAGTGAAGTTGAGTTGCAATTAACCTCACAAATTAAAAGTTGCGTGCCGATTGAGGTGGTGAATACTTTGATCCAACCTTTTTGGGTCATGTGGAATTATACATGAGTATGGCGCGCCTTATACACCCTGACAAAGCGGTATAGCGGAAAGGAAAAACCGTACTCTTAAAGAGATGGTTAATTCCATGCTATCTTACTCGAGGCTTGAGTGAGGATTTTGGGGAGAAGCCATGTTAACGGCTTGTTATTTGTTGAATAGAGTTCTAAATAAAGGAATCCTATTACCCATATGAACTTTGGTTCAAAAGAAGCCAAACTTGAGTTATTTACGAGTTTGGGGATGTAGAAAGCTGTTGTAAGGCTCACCATACCTAAGATTAAAACCTTGGGTGAGAGAGGCATTGATTGTATATTCATTGGATATGCTATGCATTCCAAGGCTTATAGGTTCTATGTTATAGAGCCTAATGATTGATTTCTATTCGTGCAGCATGATTGAATCAGAGATGATATCTTTGATGAAAATCGGTTTCGTCTATACAAAGACCGAAGGATATAACTCTATTAATGTTGGAGTGGAGAACAATAATGATATTAGTTCTCAAGATGAGCCTTTGGAGCTTAAGTAGAAATAAAGAGGGCTAGGAAAGCAAAATCTTTTGGATCCGACTATCAAACTTATTTGGTAGAAGGAACAAGAGATGAAGTAAGTTCAATATTCATATTGTTATAATATTGATGAGGATCTAAGATGTTTAAAGAGGCTATGGAGTCTCGAGGCGTGTCATTGTGGAAAGAAGCCGTCAATGATGAGATGGATTCCATAATGGGAAACAACACGTGGATCATGCGGATCTTCCACGTGGTTGCAAACCTTTGGGTTGCAAGTGGATCTTTAAAAAAGAAAGATGAAAGTTGGCGACAGCATCGGCGGGTATAAAGCAGATTAGTAATTCAAGGCTTTGGCGGAAGGAAGGTATTGATTATTTTGATACCTATGCGGTTGCTATAATCTCCTCAATAAGATTGTTGATTGCATTGGCGACAATTAACAATCGGTAATCCATCAAATGGATGTTAAGGCGGCGTTCTTAAATGGAGATTTGGAAGAAGAAATGTATATGAAACAAGCGGAAGGTTTTGTTTGCCAGGAAATGAGCATTAGGTTTGTAAGCATTTAAATCATTGTATGGTCTTAAACAAGCACCTAAACAATGGCATCATAAATTTGATGAAGTTATCTTGTCTCATGGATTTATGATTAATCAATCAGACAAGTGTATATATAGCAAATTTGACAATACAGGTAACGGTGTGATAATTTGCTTATATGTTGATGACATGTTGATCTTTGGAACCAACCAAGATCAAGTTGACCTTTACAAAGCATTTTTGTCATCAAGCTTTTACATGAAAGACATGGGGAAGCGGATGTGATTCTAGGAATCAAGATAAAAGGAGTGACAAAGGGTTCTCTTTGACACAATCTCATTACATTGAAAGTGTTGAAGAAATTCAATTGTGAAAATTCTACTCCACCAATACTCCCATGGATCTAATGAGAAACTCATACCTAATTAAAATCGATATCACAACTTGAGTATTCTCGGGTGATAGGATGTTTGATGTATCTTATGACTAGCACCGTCCAAATATTGCTTATCGCGGTTGAAGCTAAAGCGAGGTTTCGAGTAATCCGAGTAGTCATCATTGGCGTCACGGTGCTTTCGTGTACTAAGGTATCTTAAGTTAACCAAGGATTTTGGCTTGACTTATGTTGGTCACCATACGTAATAGAAGGATACTCGGATGCTAGTTGGATATCAATGTAGATGATCATTCTTCTACTAGTGGTTGGGTGTTTTTACTTGGAGGAGGTGCCATTTCATGGGCTTCAAAAGCAAACATGTATTACTAGCTCGACTATGAGTCGAGTTTATTGCCTTAGCTGCGGCGGAAAAGAATTTGAATGGTTTAGGAATTTGATTTATGAAATTCCATTGTAGCCTAAAACCAATATCACCCATTTCTATCCATTGTGATAGTGCTTTTACCTTGTCTAAAGCTTATAGTCAAGTGTATAATGGTAAATCGCGACACACAGGCGTTAGACATAAGCGCGGTTCGTGAGTTGATCACTCGTAGGGTGATTTCGGTTGTGTTTGTGAGATCTCAACATAACTTAGTGATCACTTAACAAAAGGTTGGCTAGAGACTTGGTACAAAAAGTGCATAATCGGGATGGGTTTACAACTCATTTGAATCTTGGTGATAGGATACCCAATTCCTTAAATACAATGTTAGAAGCGAAATTCAATGTGGAAGGCCTATTATCTAGATTTGAGCACGTGATATTATCTGAGGTGCCGCGATTATATAAAGATTCACCTATATGAGTATGAAGTTTGGCGACTTCAAAGGAAGTTCGAGTTGGCTTTATATATGCTCATGAATGGATATGGATACAAGGCTGAATAATTAGTGTCAAGAATAAGCTTTTGGAGTTATATTAACTTTCATTGTGTATATTATCTTCATGTATTTAAAATGTGTAAAGGGGTTCAAAGCTTAGACACACCCAATACTCGAATATTTGAAATGTGTAATATTACTATGTGATAATTCAATCTTTGTGACATTATCATTGATGCATGAGTTGTTATGTTTTGGTATTCTTATTTAAACCAAGGATTACACTTAAATGGGGAGGATTGTTGGTGATTTAAGTGTTACCATGTTCATTTATGTATGTCGGAGTTTGGTGCAAAGATGGGTGAACTCGGAATGCTATAATGTGAGCTTGGAAGTGCAGTGTCTGCGGTCATATAAGTATTCTGAGTTCACAGGTTAAAATGATCAAGTATAGTTCGGAAAATCACTTAAGGTGAAAATCCATAAGGACCAAAATTCAGAATCTGGAAAAAAGCAGGGTGGCGGCGCTGTCACCACAGCGCTCCCTTTGTGAGAAAAATTGTTCATAAATTTGAGCAGAAAGTTTTAGTCGGTTTTTGGTTTCTGGTGCCCTGACGCCGCTTTGTGTGAGAAGTCTGAAGCGAGTGTGACTTTTCATCCTTTTCAAGCGATTTATGTATGTAACTTTTTCAAAGGTTTCATACATAAAAGGTCGATTTTCCACCAATATATATGATCTTTTAAGTGCTTTGTCGAGATACAAGATAGAACATAGCACATTCATCTTTGAGAGTTTAAACACTTTGCAAACTATCTCCAAAGAGCATTCTTCATATTTTGTGCCTAAATTTGAAGGAAAGCGTAGTCTTATCTCACAAAAGTGTTTGTGTCACCCTAGGCATTCGATAAAGGGCAAATAACTTTTGTAGGAAAGTGTATACTGCGATTCTACGTTCATATCAAGCAAACCAATTTTACATGTTTTAGTTTTCTTGCGTTTTCGACATTGTTGTTGTTATCCAAACCCCAATATTTCTAACACATCACCTATTTGTTAAATGTTTATTTACTATTGTCAAGGTGGTCCAATCTTTGTGGTTGTGCGGGTTTGACTTATGATGTGCTTATAGTGGTGGTGGTGGTGTTCTTAGTGGCGGTGGTGATGATAATGAGGGCGTGTTTCCGAAAAGGGGCCGAGTGTGTGGTGCGAGTGGGGAACCAGAGACCGGGGGTTATAGAAGGAGTCCATATGATTGTTGTGTCTATCACAACAAGTTGAAGAGATAGTTCAATCGTCTGTACAGTTACGTATATGGATTATATCTTTGATAGATGCTATGAACAAATCGATATTCAAGATTTGAAGAAAATTTGCTCAAGTGAATTTGAGATGAAGGATTTAGGGAATGCAAAGAAAATTTTAGGGATGGAGATCTATAGAGAATGGAATAAAGGAAGTTGTTCTTGTCTCAGCGGGTATATTGAAAAGTATTATCCAAGTTTGGCATGTCGGCACCCAAACCTATAGACACTCGATAGCACAAAATCTACATCATCTCTGTGTATACTGCTCCTGATCATTGAAGAGGAAAGAATACATGTCAAGGGTTCCATATGCTGATGGTGATTAGGCGGTTTATAATGTATGCCATGGAGTGTACTAAGTGATTTGGCTCGAGCGATCAGTGTTGTCTATGGGTTTTATGGCTCAGCGTAGAAAGGAACAATGGAAAGTAGTGAACATGATATTTTGGTACCTTATAGGCACATCGATATTGGACTCATTTATGGAGGTGGTACTCGATATTTTGTCATAGGATCTTTGTGATTACGATTATGTTCTTTGATGTGGATAGCGGAAGATCTATGGCCGGGTATGTGTTTACTTTGGGTGGTTCTATGGTAAGTTGGAAGGCAACTTTACGGGGGTAAAGTGACATTATCTACTCTTGAAGCACAATACATGGCAGCGAAAAGCGACAAAAGAAGAAATCTAGTTAAAGGCCTGATCAATGATGCAGTGCATATCAAGATCAAGGCGGGGTGTATTGTGGCGATCTTAGTGCAATATGTTTGGCTAAGGATCGAGGTTCATCATGAGAGAACCAAGCACATTGATGTTAGGTACCATTTTAATGAATGAGAGGAAGGTCAAAGTGGAGAAGATCGGCGTTGATGTTAATCCACGATGATATATTCACTAAACGATTCCATGTAAGAGGCAAGTTTCAATTGTGTGCGGACTTCTTTGAATATCAAAAAACATTGTCTGAATCTTTGAATACTCAGGCGAAGGTGGGGTTTCTTTGAGAGTATTCAAGTGCGAAGACAAGAAGATGCGGAATTTGGTTATGCATGCAGTCGGTTGCATGAAGTTGAAGTCAAGGTGAAGATTTGTAATGGTGACTTAAACTATGATCTTGGCGTTGGTCGGCGAGTATGATACTCTCACGAGTCATATGGAAACTATGGTGATCGGCCGGGGCATGAAGATTTACGTTGAGTGCGGTGTTAATTTGAAAGTCGGCGATGATCATCTGTTGAAGTATCTTTGAGTTGGTTCTGTGATGCCTTGAGGAACAAATGCGCATGCATTTCGGTTTGGATCGAGGTTATACGGGGTATTTAAGTCATTATACTGGTTTGCATTTATTTAGTTAGTTAGGGTTTGATTCCCAGGCTATAAATACCATCTGTATTTGTTACAAATTGTAACTTTTAAGTGATAATAAAATATTCTCGTTTGTCCAAGTGGAGTAGTCGGCATATTCTTTGGAAACTCACGTTAAATCTATGTTCTTCTTGTTTTATTTTTGTTTACTTGTTAATTGTTTATCTTTACTCACAATCACTATAAGCTTTTGATCGATCCGTCATAACAAATACAGACTATAGGAATGATAATGCAAGAAAGTCATCACTCATCATTGTTTATGAGGTTATATTTTCAACTTCATATGTTAAGCTGCACTTTATTTTTAATAAAATTTCCATGCAAGTTTTATTTTACCAGTAACTAAATCAAGTGTATATGAAAAGGTAATTAAATCAAGTGTGTATGACGAGAAGAAAACAACATGGTGGTAAAAGCAAGACAACAAACCTCATTTTTCCCATAGAAAAACAAAAGAAAAAACACACAGAAATCATTACTCTAAACTTTTCAACCTTGGGAAAAGGCCTACAAATTATTCTTTGAGAGGGTGAAAAACAACCCCCCAAACATGTAGTAAAGTGGAAATTGAAAATAAGGAAAACAGAAATGCTTGAAATTGAAATCATCCGTTGTCGTTGTTGTTGATGTTGCCTTTTATTAAGACCACATCAATGATCAGAGTCCCTCCTAGCTAGTCAGTGAAGATAGAGTTCTCGTACCTCAAGCTGCAAGTATGAATGGTATCTCTTATCCTTTAATGTTAGCTCCATAGGTTAAAGGACATGTAGCATCAATGTAGTCTCTTACCTTTTGAAGGCACCCATGACAAAACCGAGTAAGATTACATGTAATGTGGAGGTAAACAACGTCGCTGTCACAACCTGTTCCTATATTTGCTGTACATGTATCTATTCGTAAATCGTGTTTTTCATCAGACTCCATTTGCAACACTCCTTTAGCAAATATTAATTCAAGGTTCTCCTGAAAGCCACTTCCCCATCAAGTAAGTCGCATCATTGCATTCTCCGCTATAATCATCCGGCCCTTGCAACATAGGCATAAGCATTAATGCCCTAATATTAGAAGATATAAATCAAAGATAGAACATAAATGCCAAAAAAAAATAGAGTTGCTATTTAGTTTAAAATAAAGTTTGATAGTTTGATTTAAATTTAGGTTAGGATTATATGAGATTTTATCATTATTTTTCATTTATTTTGAACTTAGTTTTTATCTCATTTCCTCTCCTATATAAAGAAGGAGAACCTTAACAAATCAGTCAATCCAATAAAAACGAATAGTTCTGAGTTTTATATTATGCCGGGCTTCTGATTTTCTTTACCTAACACGAAGAAGAAAGAAGAAGTCAGCGGTCACGGGGTTGCCTGCAGCATCATCTTTGAGATAAATTAGCCATTACTAAGTTGTGTATTTTACAACTAGTTTCTTGCTTAGCAGTTGGTATGTTGTTATGTTTCTTCTCCATCATCATGCGGCTATATATACATCATACATCAGTAATCTTAATTTAGCTGGCTAGGTCTCTCAGGATTTGAAAATGTCTTTTAATTTCAGTCAAACTCGTTTAATTTGTAACATTGAAAAGATTACAGTAAAGCGTACCGTTTATTTTAAAGGAGATTTTAAAAACATATGCACTTTAATTGACCATCGAACTGTCATAACTTTGGAAAGCATATCGTTGAAAATCACTTGTTTTAGTGGCTGGCTATAGCGTATTTTGAAACTTAAGCCCAAATCACAGTGAGTTTTAGTTGAAGTTGTTTTTTCAAAATAATTTGGATAATAGAGTCAAAATTGAAGTCTCAACAATTAATTAAGTCTCACACAATGATTAATCATGAAAAATTATTTTGTATGTTTTATTGTGTATTTTTATGTGGATATAAAATATGTGGTGAGATGATAAAGGTGTAAAAATGGTGTAGATTTGAGGAAGTAAGCTATCATCTCTCCGGTTGGAAGCGGAATTAGTCGAATTATAAAAATTAATTTTGTTTCCTACTATAAAGATTCAAAAGTCTGATTCGTCCGGCAATCAGCATACCCAAATATTCCATGTGACCGTCTTTCGTGTTGTTTGTTTGCTTCGATCATTGGAAATGTCGCATCTTCCTTTAGTTTCTGCTATCAATGAATGTGTCTATGCCGCCTTTAAAGCATAAATAACTAAAAGGATTAGTGATTCTCCGGCCTAAGACCAAGAAAAGTCAACCATTTATTTCATTTTTGTGAAAATGAATGTCACAAAAGTGAGATAAAGATTATATTTTATATGATATATTAAAGAACATCATATCAAAGTTATGATGTGCGAAGAAGTTCAATTAAAGTTATGACGGTTAGAATTAAACTTTGGTTGCTACCAGCTGTCATAACTCCCATTTAAAGCTAGCTAGGTCCCACTCAGTAATCATATTCAAAAGATCAATAACGGATAATAGGGTCACAATTGAAAGTCTCAACAATTAATTAAGAAGTCTCACACATTGATTAATCATGTAAAATTATTTTGTATGTTTTTATTGTGTGTATTTTGTGTGGATATAAGTATAACATTACTTGATCCGTGTTTTATTAAGCGGCATCAATTCATTTTGTTGAAGTATCCATAAACTAAGCTTTTAGGCAGAGATTGTGTCATTTTGTTATCTTTTAGCAGAATCAGTCCATCAAATGTATAAAATTAAGATTAAATAAAACAAATGATTTGCAAAAAATTTAAAAAGCTTTGTATTTGAAAATCTATATCTATATTTATATATATTTGAAAGAGTGATTTAACCCGATTACTGAAAGATCCGACCAAAGCCCAAAAAAGAACCACTCGAAGCAAATATAAACAAAGCAAAAATACAAAAAAAAAAAAAACGTCCAACAATCTGCATCTATATTTATATACAGGGGAAAGGGTCGAGACAAAAATTAATAAATGGAGTGCGGAATGACAAAAGTAACATTTTATGATTATAAAGGACAAAAATCGCAATTATTCTTGGCGTGTTAATATTCTTTGTGTTTATGATTATTCTTAATATTCTTTCTATTAAGCATTTGTTCTTCGTATTTATTCTTACATGGTTATTCTTTTGTCACGATTAAATTCTGATTTCCTTATCGATTTTTGATAATTTTATCATGCAGACAAAATCTATTTATATCTATCAAAAATCTAAACAATAATATTAAAATACTTATTATTGTTTGAATAATAAAATACAGCATAAACCAACCATACAATATTCTCAATGCCAACCAAACAAAAAAATCTAAACAATATTCTGCAATGCCCACTTAACAAAAATCCAAACAATAAAAATTTATAATAAATAATAAAAAAAAACTCAAAGCAGAAAAAGAAACTTGAAACGATCTTTCTTTTTTAATCTGAACAAACAATCCTAACAAATTTTAATTTGAAGAAACATATAAATATTAAATTAATTAAATACGGATAAACCACCAATCTAAAAAAGCCTCATCCCTCCTATAAATATATTACTAAAAACACATATGACATATTAACTAGACATTTCATTCAAGCGGGTATAAGTTATTCTTGTTCCCTTCATGTATTTAATTATTCATTTTATACACTATTAATTGGGATGATACTTTCATTACATTTTACGATAAATCAATCACATGCAAATACATCTTACGAGGTATACGGTTCAAACACAACACAACATTTGAAGAAAAAACGTGCATAATTAAGAATTTGGGGATGGGGCCACGAGGACAAAAAAATTAATAAATAGATGTGGAAGGATGAAAAGTAACATTTTCATGATTATAAAGGACAAAAATCACAATTGTTACTATAAAATTGTAACTTCACGTGTTAATTGTTATACATATTTGTTACTTCATAATTGTTTCTTTGTCTGATTAAATTAGTGAGGAGTATGTGAAAAGCGAGAGACATGTGGGTGGTTAAGGATGATGATGTTATCTTGAAAAGTTAGGTCGAGAAAAGGTTGAAGATTGATTTGCTATAATGAGATTTCGAGTTAGAGGAGCAAGAGATTGATTGGCCATCTTTAGTAAAGCCCAGGAGAGTTGGTAATGGATTAATATATCGGTCCAGTTACTACATTCGTCCACTCTGCGAGATGAATTTCTGCTGCGGTCCACTTTGTACTCCCCATGGATGAACTTTATGGAATAGCAAAGAAGATGGTTAAACAGATTTGATAAAGAAGGTTCGGCAGGCATTTGAGGAGGAGATATCGAGAACAAGCGAGTGCGTTCTGAACAATTTAATTTCAATGGTTCTCATTTGTTAATTTTTTCTTAAGCTATTGATCTTCTTAAGTTGATTTTGGTTGATAATTTATAATTAGTCGAGCCAAAGGCGTAAAACAAAGAGCGCTCGGGAGGCAACCTTGCCATAATAAAATTATGTGAAATAATAATAATAATATTAATTTGGATATGACTAGTATTATTGAAATGTAGAATCTGTATGAAAGATGAACACAATCACAGCCAAGTCTCGAGGATGAATGTTTGAATGTCATTAAAGGGAATGATTAGGTGGTTATCCGAAAATCCCGAGGGAGATTAAAGAAAAATTCAAATGTATCATTTCTTGGACTTAGGGTTATAGAACCGCCGAGGATGCAGGTATAAAAGACTGAATACTCTTTCACATTTCATTTATGATGATCTGAATACATTTCAAATTTACAGTGGTTTGTAGTATAGTGGTGAAGTATTCCTTGTAATAAAATTGTGTGCAATAAAAATGAAACTAGGAATAGTGACAT
This sequence comes from Gentiana macrophylla, assembly GCA_026214975.1. Lineage (NCBI taxonomy): Eukaryota > Viridiplantae > Streptophyta > Magnoliopsida > Gentianales > Gentianaceae > Gentiana > Gentiana macrophylla. Next base: position 16,216,580 of record CM047816.1, on the reverse strand, counting down.
GACTCACGATATATGATTATGTGATACTCTCTATGATCACGTATATGCTTAGATGTTACGTGCTTTACGAGTATGGCTATTTTTTCATCTAAAGCTATTATATTGCCCTGTCAGAATTTTACGTGTGAGGCCATTATCTTATTATTCCCATATCACTGACCGATACTTTTACGAGGACCATGTCCGTGTTTGCTTTGTTTTGGTTGTTTTCATATAGGGATTGGGCGACGTGCTTCTACGTAGGTGATTACGGGATTGATAACACGCTACTGCACAGTGTATAAGCTAAAGTCTTCCTCCTATCTACATTTTACACTCGAGGATAATGCAAAATGCGTTAAGTGGGGTAGAAATGCGGTTGGTTTAGAAATGGCGGTAAGTGTTTAAACCATAGATTTTGATTAACTTTTGAGCATTATTTAGTTGATTAAAATAATGCACGTATAAATTATATATTTCATGGATTTAAAGATGTAATGATTAATTTGGATATAATATAACCAAAGTGAACCGTAAGTACATTTTAGCCTAAATTTATTTGTGTAACATGAATTCCTTCACGTAAGCCTTTGATATTGAGGCGAAAATTTTAAAGCGTATCCATTCGATTATCTGATGGTTTATCTAAATAAGCGGTAACTTAGTACCTAACGAACATATCACATGTGAATATACGAAGAAGTTTGAATGTGATAGAAAGAATGTCAAAATAAGATAAACTATATATATATCAGGTTGTAGCTTTACCAATGATTTGAGTGCGGTAGAGCGTTATCACGAAATGTCTATACCCTTTATGAGAAACTAAAGCTCGGCTTTGATGATAGTAGTCGGCTAAAGGGTGTTATCATGAAACATCATATTCTTTGGAGTATGAATGAGTATAAAAGAAAAAAAAAAGAAAAAAAAGAAAAAAAGAAAAAAATAATAATAATAATAACAA